>CM032164.1:21909013-22170045 GCA_018901935.1 Pugionium cornutum
ATTAACTAGCTGATAAACTTCACATGTCCGCACTAGATCGTCTTTAGCTTTTGATTTACAGCTCAAATTGTCATGAGTCCAACGCCCACGTTACACTAGCTCAATTTTCTATATTGTGACAACATTTGAGATTGAAAGAGCAACTACAAAGCCTCCAAGTAATCCAATGTATCCAAACTGCATGATGCCATGCGTTGCTTTTCATTTATAATCCTTTCCTGAAGGAGCACCAACGATCAATTTAGAATGATCATTTTAACTAGCCGATCAACTTGACATGTCCGCACTAAATCATCTTTGACATTTCATTTATAGCTAAAAATGACATGTGTCAAACGCCCATGTTATGCTATCTCAATTTTTCATATTGTGACAACATTTGAGACTAAAAGAGCTACTACAAAGCCACCAAGCAATCCAATGGATCCCAAACTGCGTGATGCCATGTGTTACTCTTCATTTATAAGCCTTTACTCAACGAGAAACAATGATGAGTTTCGAATAATCATTTTAACTGGCTGATCAACGTTACATGTCTTCACAGAATCGTCCATATCTATTGATTTAGTGTTCTGAATGACTCAAATCGAACGCTCACCTTAACCAAGCTCAATTTTCTATATTGTTACAACATTTAAGACTGAAAGAGCTAGGAAAAAGCCTCCAAGTAATCCAATGTATACCAGACTACGTGATGCAATGCATTATTCTTCATTTATAAGCCTTTACTCAAAAAGCACCAATGATTAGTTTAGAATTATCATTTTAACTATTTGATAAACATGACATGCCCCCATTAAATCATGTTTATTATTTGATTTAGAGCTCAAAATCATATGAGTCAAACGCCCAATTTAAACTACCTCAATTTTCAATATTGTAACAACATTTGAGATTGAAACAGCTACTACAAAGCCTCCAAATAATCCAATGTATCCGGATCTGCATTATGCCATGCATTATGCTTCATTTATAATCGTTTACTCAAGGAACATTAGTAATCAATTTAGAATGATCATTTTAACTGCCGGATCAACTTGACCTGTCCGCACTAAATCGTCCGTAAATTTCATTTTGAGTTTAGAATGACACCAATCCACTTCTCACGCTAAACAAACTCAATTTTCTATATTTTGACAACATTTGAGACTGAAAGAGCTACGACAAATCCTCCAAGTAATCCTATCTATCCCAAACTCCGTGATTCCATGCATTATGCTTCATTTATAAGCCTTTACTCAAGGATCACCAATGATCATTTTAGAATGATCATTTTAACATGCCGATCAACTTGACATGTTCATCTGTAACTTTTGATTTATAGTTCAAAATGACACGAATCCAACACCTACGTTAACCTAGCTTAATTTTCTATATTGTGACAGCATTTGAGACTGAAAGAGCAAGGATAGAGCCTCCAAGTAATCCAATGTATTGCAAACAGCGTGATGCCATGCAGTATGCTTCATTTATCTGCCCACGCTAAGGTAGCTCCATATTTTATATTATGACAAAATTTAAGACTAAAATAGCTACGAGAAAGCCTCCAAGTAATCCAATCTATCCCAAACTGGGGGTCGCCATACATTATGCTTCATTTCAAAGCTTCTACTCAAGGAGCACCAATGAATAGTTTAGAGTTATCATATTAACTAGCTGATAAACTTCACATGTCCGCACTAGATCGTCTTTAGCTTTTGATTTACAGCTCAAATTGTCATGAGTCCAACGCCCACGTTACACTAGCTCAATTTTCTATATTGTGACAACATTTGAGATTGGAAGAGCAACTACAAAGCCTCCAAGTAATCCAATGTATCCAAACTGCATGATGCCATGCGTTGCATTTCATTTATAATCCTTTCCTGAAGGAGCACCAACGATCAATTTAGAATGATCATTTTAACTAGCCGATCAACTTGACATGTCCGCACTAAATCATCTTTGACATTTCATTTATAGCAAAAAATGACATGTGTCAAACGCCCATGTTATGCTATCTCAATTTTTCATATTGTGACAACATTTGAGACTAAAAGAGCTACTACAAAGCCTCCAAGCAATCCAATGGATCCCAAACTGCGTGATGCCATGTGTTACTCTTCATTTATAAGCCTTTACTCAACGAGAAACAATGATCAGTTTCGAATAATCATTTTAACTGGCTGATCAACGTTACATGTCCTCACAGAATCGTCCATATCTATTGATTTAGTGTTCTGAATGACTCAAATCGAACGCTCACCTTGACCAAGCGCAATTTTCTATATTGTTACAATATTTAAGACTGAAAGAGCTAGGAAAAAGCCTCCAAGTAATCCAATGTATACCAGACTATGTGATGCAATGCATTATTCTTCATTTATAAGCCTTTACTCAAAAAGCACCAATGATTAGTTTAGAATTATCATTTTAACTATTTGATAAACATGACATGCCCCCATTAAATCATGTTTATTATTTGATTTAGAGCTCAAAATCATATGAGTCAAACGCCCAATTTAAACTACCTCAATTTTCAATATTGTGACAACATTTGAGATTGAAACAGCTACTACAAAGCCTCCAAATAATCCAATGTATCCGGATCTGCATTATGCCATGCATTATGCTTCATTTATAATCGTTTACTCAAGGAACATTAGTAATCAATTTAGAATGATCATTTTAACTGCCGGATCAACTTCACCTGTCCGCACTAAATTGTCCGTAAATTTCATTTTGAGTTCAGAATGACACCAATCCACTTCTCACGCTAAACAAACTCAATTTTCTATATTTTGACAACATTTGAGACTGAAAGAGCTACGACAAATCCTCCAAGTAATCCTATCTATCCCAAACTCCGTGATTCCATGCATTATGCTTCATTTATAAGCCTTTACTCAGGGATCACCAATGATCATTTTAGAATGATCATTTTAACATGCCGATCAACTTGACATGTTCATCTGTAACTTTTGATTTAGAGTTCAAAATGTCACGAATCCAACACCTACGTTAACCTAGCTTAATTTTCTATATTGTGACAGCATTTGAGACTGAAAGAGCAAGGATAGAGCCTCCAAGTAATCCAATGTATTGCAAACAGCGTGATGCCATGCAGTATGCTTCATTTATCTGCCCACGCTAAGGTAGCTCCATATTTTATATTATGACAAAATTTAAGACTAAAATAGCTACGAGAAAGCCTCCAAGTAATCCAATCTATCCCAAACTGGGGGTCGCCATACATTATGCTTCATTTCTAAGCTTCTACTCAAGGAGCACCAATGAATAGTTTAGAGTTATCATATTAACTAGCTGATAAACTTCACATGTCCGCACTAGATCGTCTTTAGCTTTTGATTTACAGCTCAAATTGTCATGAGTCCAACGCCCACGTTACACTAGCTCAATTTTCTATATTGTGACAACATTTGAGATTGAAAGAGCAACTACAAAGCCTCCAAGTAATCCAATGTATCCAAACTGCATGATGCCATGCGTTGCTTTTCATTTATAATCCTTTCCTGAAGGAGCACCAACGATCAATTTAGAATGATCATTTTAACTAGCCGATCAACTTGACATGTCCGCACTAAATCATCTTTGACATTTCATTTATAGCTAAAAATGACATGTGTCAAACGCCCATGTTATGCTATCTCAATTTTTCATATTGTGACAACATTTGAGACTAAAAGAGCTACTACAAAGCCACCAAGCAATCCAATGGATCCCAAACTGCGTGATGCCATGTGTTACTCTTCATTTATAAGCCTTTACTCAACGAGAAACAATGATGAGTTTCGAATAATCATTTTAACTGGCTGATCAACGTTACATGTCCTCACAGAATCGTCCATATCTATTGATTTAGTGTTCTGAATGACTCAAATCGAACGCTCACCTTAACCAAGCTCAATTTTCTATATTGTTACAACATTTAAGACTGAAAGAGCTAGGAAAAAGCCTCCAAGTAATCCAATGTATACCAGACTACGTGATGCAATGCATTATTCTTCATTTATAAGCCTTTACTCAAAAAGCACCAATGATTAGTTTAGAATTATCATTTTAACTATTTGATAAACATGACATGCCCCCATTAAATCATGTTTATTATTTGATTTAGAGCTCAAAATCATATGAGTCAAACGCCCAATTTAAACTACCTCAATTTTCAATATTGTAACAACATTTGAGATTGAAACAGCTACTACAAAGCCTCCAAATAATCCAATGTATCCGGATCTGCATTATGCCATGCATTATGCTTCATTTATAATCGTTTACTCAAGGAACATTAGTAATCAATTTAGAATGATCATTTTAACTGCCGGATCAACTTCACCTGTCCGCACTAAATCGTCCGTAAATTTCATTTTGAGTTTAGAATGACACCAATCCACTTCTCACGCTAAACAAACTCAATTTTCTATATTTTGACAACATTTGAGACTGAAAGAGCTACGACAAATCCTCCAAGTAATCCTATCTATCCCAAACTCCGTGATTCCATGCATTATGCTCAATTTATAAGCCTTTACTCAAGGATCACCAATGATCATTTTAGAATGATCATTTTAACATGCCGATCAACTTGACATGTTCATCTGTAGCTTTAGATTTAGAGTTCAAAATGACACGAATCCAACACCTACGTTAACCTAGCTCAATTTTCTATATTGTGACAGCATTTGAGACTGAAAGAGCAAGGATAGAGCCTGCAAGTAATCCAATGTATTGCAGACAGCGTGATGCCATGCAGTATGCTTCATTTATCAGCCCATGCTAAGGTAGCTCCATATTTTATATTATGACAAAATTTAAGACTAAAATAGCTACGAGAAAGCATCCAAGTAATCCAATCTATCCTAAACTGGGTGACGCCATACATTATGCTTCATTTCTAAGCTTTTGCTCAAGGAGCACCAATGAATAGTTTAGAGTTATCATATTAACTAGCTGATAAAACTTCACATGTCCGCACTAAATCGTCTTTAGCTTTTGATTTACAGCTCAAATTGACATGAGTCCAACGCCCACGTTACACTAGCTCAATTTTCTATATTGTGACAACATTTGAGATTGAAAGAGCAACTACAAAGCCTCCAAGTAATCCAATGTATCCAAACTGCATGATGCCATGCGTTGCTTTTCATTTATAATCCTTTCCTGAAGGAGCACCAACGATCAATTTAGAATGATCATTTTAACTAGCCGATCAACATGACATGTCTGCACTAAATCATCTTTGACATTTAATTTATATCTAAAAATGACATGCGTCAGACGCCCATGTTATGCTATATCAATTTTTCATATTGTGACAACATTTGAGACTAAAAGAGCTACTACAAAGCCTCCAAATAATCCAATGGATCCCAAACTGCGTGATGCCATGTGTTACTCTTCATTTATAAGTCTTTACACAACGAGAACCAATGATCAGTTTAGAATAATCATTTTAACTGGCTTATCAACGTTACATGTCCGCACAGAATCGTCCATATCTATTGATTTAGTGTTCTGAATGACTCAAATCGAACGCTCACCTTGACCAAGCTCAATTTTCTATATTGTTACAACATTTAAGACTGAAAGAGCTAGGAAAAAGCCTCCAAGTAATCCAATGTATACCAGACTACGTGATGCAATGCATTATTCTTCATTTATAATCCTTTACTCAAAAAGCACCAATGATTATCATTTTAACTATTTGATAAACATGACATGCCCGCATTAAATCATGTTTATTATTTGATTTAGAGCTCAAAATCATATGAGTCAAACGCCCAATTTAAACTACCTCAATTTTCAATATTGTGACAACATTTGAGATTGAAACAGCTACTACAAAGCCTCCAAATAATCCAATGTATCCGGATCTGCATTATGCCATGCATTATGCTTCATTTATAATCGTTTACTCAAGGAACATTAGTAATCAATTTAGAATGATCATTTTAACTGCTGGATCAACTTCACCTGTCCGCACTAAATCGTCCGTAAATTTCATTTTGAGTTCAGAATGACACCAATCCACTTCTCACGCTAAACAAACTCAATTTTCTATATTTTGACAACATTTGAGACTGAAAGAGGTACGACAAATCCTCCAAGTAATCCAATCTATCCCAAACTCCGTGATTCCATGCATTATGCTTCATTTATAAGCCTTTACTCAAGGATCACCAATGATCATTTTAGAATGATCATTTTAACATGGCAATCAACTTGACATGTTCATCTGTAACTTTTGATTGATAGTTCAAAATGACACGAATCCAACACCTACGTTAACCTAGCTCAATTTTCTATATTGTGACAGCATTTGAGACTGAAAGAGCAAGGATAGAGCCTCCAAGTAATCCAATGTATTGCAAACAGCGTGATGCCATGCAGTATGCTTCATTTATCAGCCCACGCTAAGGTAGCTCCATATTTTATATTATGACAAAATTTAAGACTAAAATAGCTACGAGAAAGCCTCCAAGTAATCCAATCTATCCCAAAATGGGTGACGCCTTACAATATGCTTCATTTCTAAGCTTTTACTCAAGGAGCACAATGAATAGTTTAGAGTTATCATATTAACTAGCTGATAAACTTCACATGTCCGCACTAAATCGTCTTTATCTATTGATTTACAGCTCAAATTGACATGAGTCCAACGCCCACATTACACTAGCTCAATTTTCTATATTGTGACAACATTTGAGATTGAAAGAGCAACTACAAAGCCTCCAAGTAATCCAATGTATCCAAACTGCATGATGCCATGTGTTGCTTTTCATTTATAATCCTTTCCTGAAGGAGCACCAACGATCAATTTAGAATGATCATTTTAACTAGCCGATCAACTTGACATGTCCGCACTAAATCATCTTTGACATTTCATTTATAACTAAAAATGACATGTATCAAACGCCCATGTTATGCTATATCAATTTTTCATATTGTGACAACATTTGAGACTAAAAGAGCTACTACAAAGCTTCCAAGTAATCCAATGGATCCCAAACTGCGTGATGCCATGTGTTACTCTTCATTTATAAGCCTTTGCTCAACGAGAACCAATGATCAGTTCAGAATAATCATTTTAACTGGCTGATCAATGGTACATGTCCGCACAGAATCGTCCATATCTATTGATTTAGTGTTTTGAATGACTCAAATCGAACGCTCACCTTAACCAAGCTCAATTTTCTATATTGTTACAACATTTAAGACTGAAAGAGCTAGGAAAAAGCCTCCAAGTAATCCAATGTATACCAGACTACGTGATGCAATGCATTATTCTTCATTTATAAGCCTTTACTCAAAAAGCACCAATGATTAGTTTAGAATTATCATTTTAACTATTTGATAAACATGACATGCCCGCATTAAATCATGTTTATTATTTGATTTAGAGCTCAAAATCATATGAGTCAAACGCCCAATTTAAGCTAGCTCAATTTTCAATATTGTGACAATATTTGAGATTGAAACAGCTACTACAAAGCCTCCAAATAATCCAATGTATCCGGATCTGCATTATGCCATGCATTATGCTTCATTTATAATCGTTTACTCAAGGAACATTAGTAATCAATTTAGAATGATCATTTTAACTGCCGGATCAACTTCACCTGTCCGCACTAAATCGTCCGTAAATTTCATTTTGAGTTCAGAATGACACCAATCCACTTCTCACGCTAAACAAACTCAATTTTCTATATTTTGACAACATTTGAGACTGAAAGAGCTACGACAAATCCTCCAACTAATCCAATCTATCCCAAACTCCGTGATTCCATGCATTATGCTTCATTTATAAGCCTTTACTCAAGGATCACCAATGATCATTTTAGAATGATCATTTTAACATGCCGATCAACTTGACATGTCCGCACTAAATCATCTTTGACATTTCATTTATAGCTAAAAATGACATGTGTCAAACGCCCATGTTATGCTATATCAATTTTTCATATTGTGACAACATTTGAGACTGAAAGAGATACTTCAAACCCTCCAAGTAATCCAATGTATCCCAAGCTGTGTGATGCCATGCATTACTCTTCATTCGTCAGCCTTTACTCAAGGAGCACCAACAATCAATTGAGATTGATAATTTTAACTGGCTGATCAACTTGACTTTTCTGCACTAAATCAGCTTTAATTTTTTTTAGAGCTCAAAATGACATGAGTCCAACGCCCCCATTAATGTAGCTCAGTTTTCGATATTGTGACAACATTTGAGATTTAAAGAGCTATGAAAAAACCTTCAAGTAATCCAATGTATCCCAAAATGCGTCATGCTATGCATTATGCTTCATTTATAAGCCTTTTCTCAAGGAGCACCATTGATCAGTTTTGAATCATCATTTTAACTGGCCGATCAACTTGAAATGTCCGCTTTAAATCATCCGTAACTTTTACTTTTGAGTTTAGAATGACACTAATCCAACGCCAGCGTTTCGCTAGCTCAATTTTCTATATTGTGACAAAAATTAACACCGAAATTTCTACGAAAAAGCCTCCAAGTTATCCAATCTATCCTAAACTGCTTGATTCCATGCATTATGCTTCATTTATAAGACTTTCCTTAAGGAGCACTAATGATCAGTTTAAAATGATTATTTTTACTAGCTGATGAACTTGAAATGTCCGCATTAAATCGTCTTTAATTTTTGATGTAGAGCTCAAAATGACATGAGTCCAATGCCCCCATTAAGCTAGCTCAGTTTTCCATGTTGTGACAACATTTGAGAAAGAGCTACCAGAAAGCCTCCAAGTAATCCAATGTATCCCAAACTGCGTGATGCCATGCATTATGCTTCATTTATAATCCTTTACTCAATGAGCACCAATGATCAGTTTAGAATATTTTAATGGCATAATGCTCACATTTAAAATATATGGCTGTTGGCCATTAATGTCTAGTTGTAGATGCTTGTATCTTAATGTAAGGTGTCTAGTACATCCTGTATGCCAACTAGAGATTGAAACATTGTCCATATCGGGAGGAAAGGAATGCACCTGGTCCTATGGTGGCTGGTGCATGGTTGGTTGATTTTAGGCTTCCTTAGGGCCTTAATATTATCTCTTGGAAGTCATGTTTTTGTTTACAAGTGATTAGACCAATTGGTCATCTCACTTGCAATAAATGGCTCCAATTGGTTCACTTGAAGGCACGGATGGACCCACCTGGTCCAAGGCTTATTTTCACTTCTAGAAGTGCTTAAGGGGGCCCATAAAAGTACCAAGAAGACTCCTGGTCGCCAAAGAAATGTTTGGAGACTCTCATATATGGAAAGTTCCAAATATGATAAGTTTCAAGGCTTATTTTCACTTCTAGAAGTGCTTAAGGGGGCCCATAAAAGTACCAAGAAGACTCCTGGTCGCCAAAGAAATGTTTGGAGACTCTCATATATGGAAAGTTCCAAATATGATAAGTTTCGGCAACTCCAACTTGATGTATGGTGCATGACTTGATCTGGTCTGGTTTGGGGTGAGGTCCATGTCGCCGTGTGTCCTCTTTAAGTCAGGATTATAGGCCAGGTTTTGGCTTGGAAGTCAGGAAGTCATGTTCTGGTCAGTCAGGAAGTCATGTTCTAGAAGTCTTTGATCTGGTCCATGTTCGCCGCGTGTCCGCTTTTTGGTTATGCTTGAAGTCAGGAAGATACACTCCTGTATCCTTTTGCGTGTATTTGGCCACCTTTTTGTTCCTTGGGCCGGCCACGCAAGGCAGTTGGCCAGGGGTTGGGCCGATGACCTCATCAAACGCCAACCCTAAACTAGCTCAATTTTCTGTATTGTGAAAACATTTTAGACTGAAAGATCTATGACAAATCCTCCAAGTAATCCAATATATCCCAAACTGCGTGATGCCATGCATTATGCTTCATTTATAAGCCTTTACTCAAGTAGCACCAATGATCAGTTTAGAATGATCATTTTAATTGCTGATAAACTTGACATGTCCGCACTAAATCGTCTACAACTTTTGATTTAGAGTTCAAAATAAGACGAATCCAACGCCCAGGTTAATATAGATCCATTTTCCATATTGTCACAACATTTGAGATTGACAGAGCTACAAAAAAGCCTCCAATTAATCCAATGTATCCCAAACTACGTTATGCCATGCATTATACTTCATTTATAAGCCTTTACTCAAAGAGCACCATTGATCAGTTTAAAATGATCATTTTAAGTTGTCGATCAACTTGACATGTATGCACCAAATTGTCCGTAACTTCTGATTTAGAGTTAAAAATGACACCAATCCAACGCCCAAGTTAAGCTAGCTCAGTTTTCTATATTGTGATAAAATTTAAGACCGAAATAGCTACTACAAAGCCTCCATGTAATCCAATCTATCCAAAACTGCATGATGCCATGCATTTTGCTTCATTTATAAGTCTTTACTCAAGTAGCACCAATGATTAGTTTAGACTGATCATTTTAACTAGCTGATCAACTTGACATGCCCGTACTAAATCGCCTTTAACTTTTGATTTAGAGATTAAAATGACATGAGTCCAATGCCCACCTTAAGCCATCTCAATTTTTCATATTGTGACAACATTTGAGACTAAAAGAGCTACTACAAAGCCTCCAAGTAATCCAATGGATCCCAAACTGCGTGATGCCATGTGTTACTCTTCATTTATAAGCCTTTACACAACGAGAACCAATGATCAGTTTAGAATAATCATTTTAACTGGCTTATCAACGTTACATGTCCGCACAGAATCGTCCATATCTATTGATTTAGTGTTCTGAATGACTCAAATCGAATGCTCACCTTGACCAAGCTCAATTTTCTATATTGTTACAACATTTAAAACTGAAAGAACTAGGAAAAAGCCTCCAAGTAATCCAATGTATACCAAACTACGTGATGCAATGCATTATTCTTCATTTATAAGCCTTTACTCAAAAAGCACCAATGATTAGTTTAGAATTATCATTTTAACTATTTGATAAACATGACATGCCCGCATTAAATCATGTTTATTATTTGATTTTGAGCTCAAAATCATATGAGTCAAACGCCCAATTTAAACTACCTCAATTTTCAATATTGTGACAACATTTAAGATTGAAACAGCTACTACAAAGCCTCCAAATAATCCAATGTATCCGGATCTGCATTATGTCATGCATTGTGCTTCATTTATAATCGTTTACTCAAGGAACATTAGTAATCAATTTAGAATGATCATTTTAACTGCCGGATCAACTTCACATGTTCCTTGGGCCGGCCACGCAAGGCAGTTGGCCAGGGGTTGGGCCGATGACCTCATCAAACGCCAACCCTAAACTAGCTCAATTTTCTGTATTGTGAAAACATTTTAGACTGAAAGATCTATGACAAATCCTCCAAGTAATCCAATATATCCCAAACTGCGTGATGCCATGCATTATGCTTCATTTATAAGCCTTTACTCAAGTAGCACCAATGATCAGTTTAGAATGATCATTTTAATTGCCGATAAACTTGACATGTCCGCACTAAATCGTCTACAACTTTTGATTTAGAGTTCAAAATAAGACGAATCCAACGCCCAGGTTAATATAGATCCATTTTCCATATTGTCACAACACTTGAGATTGACAGAGCTACAAAAAAGCCTCCAATTAATCCAATGTATCCCAAACTACGTTATGCCATGCATTATACTTCATTTATAAGCCTTTACTCAAAGAGCACCATTGATCAGTTTAAAATGATCATTTTAAGTTGTCGATCAACTTGACATGTATGCACCAAATTGTCCGTAACTTCTGATTTAGAGTTAAAAATGACACCAATCCAACGCCCAAGTTAAGCTAGCTCAGTTTTCTATATTGTGATAAAATTTAAGACCGAAATAGCTACTACAAAGCCTCCATGTAATCCAACCTATCCAAAACTGCATGATGCCATGCATTTTGCTTCATTTATAAGTCTTTACTCAAGTAGCACCAATGATTAGTTTAGACTGATCATTTTAACTAGCTGATCAACTTGACATGCCCGTACTAAATCGCCTTTAACTTTTGATTTAGAGATTAAAATGACATGAGTCCAATGCCCACCTTAAGCCATCTCAATTTTCCATATTGTGACAACATTTGAGAGTAAAAGAGCTACTACAAAGCCTCCAAGTAATCCAATGTATCCCACGCATTATGCTTCATTTATAAGCCTTTACTCCTGCAGCACCAATAATCTGTTTAGAATGATGATTTTAACTGGACGATCAACTTGACATGTTTGCACTAAATTGTTTAGAATGACACGAATCCAGTGTCCACTTTAAGCTAGCTCAATTTTCTATATTGTAAAATTATTTTTTACTGAAAGAGCTACGACAAAGCCTTCAAATCTATCCCAAAGTAGGTGATGCCATGCATTATGTTTCATTTATACGCCTTTACTCAAGGAGCACCAATGATCAGTTTAGAATGACCATTTTAAGTAGTTTATCAGCCTTAAGTGCCCGCACTAAATTGTCTTTAACTTTTGATTTAGATATCAAAATAACATGAATCCAACGCCCACATTAAGCTGGATCACTTTTCCATATTGTAAGAACATTTGATTCTGAAAGAGCTACTACGAAGCCTCCAAGTAATATAATGTATCCCAAACTACGTGATGCCATATATTATGCTTCATTTATAAGCATTTACTCAAGGAACACAAATGACTAGTTGAGAATGATAATTTTAACTGGTCGATCAACTTGAAATGTCTGCACTAAATCGTTCGTAACTTTTATTTGGAGTTCAGAGTGACACGAATTTAATGCCCATGTTAAGCTTTTTCAATTTTCCATATTGTGACAACATTTAAGACTGAAGGAGCTATGAATTATGCTTCATTTATTGTGACAACATTAGAGACTGAAGAAGTAATCCAATGTATCCCAAACTATGTGAAGCCATGCATTATGCTTCATTTATAAGTCTTTACTCAACGAGCACCAATGATAAGTTTAGAATTATCATTTTAACCGGCCGATCAACTTGGCATGTCCGCAGTAAATCGTCCGTAACATTTGATTTCGAGTTCAAAATGACACGAATCCAACGCCCACGTTAAGGTAGCTCAATTTTCCATATTGTGACAACATTTGAGACTGAAAGAGCTACGAAGAAACCTCTATGTCATCCAATGTATCTCAAACTGCGTGAAGCCATGCATTATGCTTCATTGATAAGACTTTACTGAAGTAGCACCAATGATCAATTTAGAATTATCGTTTTAACTATCCGATCAACTTGACATGTCCGCAGTAAATCATCTGTAACTTTTGATTTAGAGTTTAGAGTGACAGGAATCCAACACCCACGTTAAGGTAACTCAATAATCTATATTATGACAAAATTTAACACCAAATCAGAACCCAAAAAGCCTCCAAGTAATCCAATATATCCCAGGCTGCGTGATGCCATGCATTATGCTTCTTTATAAGCCTTTACTCAAGTAGCACCAATGATCAATTTAGAATGATCATTTTAACTAGCTGATAAACCTTAAATATCCGCAAATCTTCATCTTTTACTTTTGAATTAGAGCTCAAAATAACATGAATCCAACACTCACACTAACCTAGATCAATTTTCCATATTGTGAGAACATTTGAGACTAAAAGTGCTACTTTAGAACCTCCAAGGAATACAATGTATCCAAAACTGTGTGATACCATGCATTATCCTTCATTTATAATCCTTTACTCAAGGAGCACCAATGATCAGTTCAGAATGATCATTTTAACTGTCCGATCAACTTGACATGTACGCACCCAATCGTTTGTAACTTTTGATTTAGAGTTCAAAACGACACGAATTAAATGCCCACATTGAACTAGCTCAATTCTATATATTGTGACAACATTTGAGACTGGAAAAGCTATGAAAAAGCCTCCAAGTAATCCAATGCATCCCAAACTGCGTGATGCCATACATTATGCTTAATTTATAAGCCTTTACTCAAGAAGCACCAATGATCTGTTTATAAGGATCATTTTAACTAGCTCATCAACTTGACATGTCCGCACTAAATCGTCTTTAACTTTTGATTTAGAGCTCAAAATAACATGACTCCAACCCCACCTTCAGGTAGCTCAATTTTCCATATTGTGACAACATTTAAGATAGAATGAGCTACGAAGAAACCTCAATGTCATCTAATGTATCCCAAACTGCGTGATGCCATGTGTTACTCTTCATTTATAAGCCTTTACTCAATGAGAACCAATGATCAGTTTAGAATAATCATTTTAACTGGCTGATCAACGTTACATGTCCGCACAGAATCGTCCATATCTATTGATTTAGTGTTCTGAATGACTCAAATCGAACGCTCACCTTAACCAAGCTCAATTTTCTACATTGTTACAAAATTTAAGACTGAAAGAGCTAGGAAAAAGCCTCCAAGCAATCCAATGTATACCAGACTACGTGATGCAATGCATTATTCTTCATTTATAAGCCTTTACTCAAAAAGCACCAATGATCAGTTTAGAATTATCATTTTAACTATTTGATAAACATGACATGCCCGCATTAAATCATGTTTATTATTTGATAAACATGACATGACCGCATTAAATCATGTTTATTAAATCAAGCCCGCATTAAATCAGTTAAAATGATCATTCTAAACACCACATACAATGTATCCAAAACTATTTGATAATTAACTGGCCGGTCAACTTAACATGTACGCACCCAATCGTTTGTAACTTTTTATTTAGAGTTCAAAACGACACGAATTAAATGCCCACGTTAAGGTAGCTCAATTTTCTATATTGTTACAAAATTTCATACCAAAATAGCCACGATAGAGCCTCCAAGTAATCCAACCTATCCCAAAACACGTGATGCGATGCATTATGCTTCATTTATAAGCCTTTAATCAAGAAGCTCCAATGATTAGTTTAGAACGATCATTTTAACTAGCTGATCAACTTGACATGTCCGCATTAAATTGTCTTTAAATTTTGATTTGGAGCTCCAAATAACATATTGTGACAACATTTTAGACTGAAAGAGCTACGAAAAACCCTCGATGTTATCAAATTTATCCCAAAGTACGTGAAGCCATGCATTATGCTTAATTTATAAGCCTTTACTCAAGGCGCACCAATAATCAGTTTAGAATAATCATTTTAACTCGTTGATCAACTTGAAATGTCCGCACTTAATCGTCCGTAACTTTTGATTTAGAGTTCGGAATGACACAAATCCAACGCCCACACTAAGCTAGCTTAACATTCTATATTATGACAAAATTTAACATAGAAAAAGCAACAAAAAGGCCTCCAAGTAATCCAATCTATCCCAAACTGCTTGATGCCATGCATTATGTTTTATTTATAAGCCTTTACTAAAGGAGCACCAATGATCAGTTTAGAATCACCGTTTTAACTAACTGATCAGCCTTACATGTCCGCAATAAATTGTCTTTAACTTTTGATTTAGAGATCAAAATAACATGAATCCAACGCTCACATTAAGCTGGATCAAGTTTCCATATTGTGAGAACATTTGACGAAAGAGCTACTACGAAGCCTCCAAGTAATATAATGTTCCAAACTACGTGATGGCATACATTATGCTTAATTTATAAGCCTTTACTCAAGTAACACAAATGATTATTTTAGAATGATAATTTTAACTGGTCGATCAACTTGAGATGTCCGCACTAAATCGTGCATCACTTTTGATTTGGAGCTCAGAATGACACGAATCTAACGTCCACGTTAACCTTGTTCAATTTTCCATATTGTGACAACATTTTGATACTGAAAGAGCTATGAAAAAGCTTCTAAGTAATCCAATGTATCCGGAACTATGTGAAGTCATGTATTATGCTTCATTTCTATGTCTTTACTCAAGGAGCACCAATTATCAGTTTAGAATTATCATTTTAAACGGCCGATCAACTTGGCATGTCTGCAGTAAATCGCCAGTAACCTTTGATTTAGAGTTCAGAATGATACGAATCCAACACCCACGTTAAGCTAGCTCCATATTCTATATTGTGACAAAATGTAACACCGAAGCAGCAACGAAAAAGCGTCCAAGTTGTCCAATCTATCCCAAACTGCATGATGTCATCCATTATGCTTCTTTATAAGCCTTTACTTAAGGAGCACCAGTGATCAGTTTAGAATGATCATTTTAACTAGCTGATCGACCTAACATGTTGGCACTACAAAGCGTCCAAGATATCCATTCCTTCCCAAACTTCTTGATGCCATTCATTATGCTTCATTTATAACTCTTACTCAAGGAGCACCAATGATCAATTTAGAAAGATCATTTTAACTGGCCGATCAACTTGACATGTCCGCACTAAAACGTCCGGAACTTTTGATATAGAGTTCAAAATGAGACGAATCCAATGCCCACGTTATACTTGGTCAATTTTCTATATTGTGACAAAATCTAACACCGAAATGGCTAAGAAAAGCCCTCCAAGTAATACAAGCTATCTCGAACTGCGTGATGCCATGTATTATGCTTCATTTAGAAACCTTTAATCAAGGAGCACCAATGATAGGTCAAGAACTATCATTTTAACTAGCTGATCAACTTGACATATCCGCACTAAATCTTCTTTACCTTTTGATTTAGAGCTCAAAATAACATGAACCCAACGCCCACTTTAAGCTAGCTCAATTTGCCATATTGTGACAACATTTGAGACTGAAAGAGCTACTACAACATCTCCAAGTAATCCATTGTATCCCCAACTACAAGATGCCATGCATTATGCTTCATTTATAAGCCATTACCAAGGAGCACCAACAATCAGTATGGAATGATCATTTTAACTGGTTAATAGACCTGACATGTCCGCAATAAATCGTCTTTAACTTTTGATTTATAGCTCAAAATAACATGAGTCCAACCCCACCTTAAGGTAGCTCAATTTTCCATATTGTGACAACATTTGAGACTGAAAGAGGTACTAAGAAACCTCTATGTCATCGAATGTATCCCAAACTGCGTGAAGCCATGCATTAGGCTTCATTTATAAGCTTTTACTGAAGGAGCACCAATGATCAATTTATAATTATCATTTTAACGAGCCGATCAACTTCACATGTCCGCACTAAATCGTCCGTAACTTTTGATTTAGAGTTCATAATGACACGAATCCAACACCAACGTTAAGTTAACTCAATATTCTATATTATGACAAAATTTAACACCAAAATAGAACCCAAAAAGCCTCCAAGTAATCCAATATATCCCAAGCTGCGTGATGCCATGGATTATGCTTCTTTATAAGCCTATACTCAAGTAGCATCAATGATCAATTTAGAATGATCATGTTAACTAGCTGATCAACCTTACATGCCCGCACGTAATCATCTTTAACTTTTGAATTAGAGCTCAAAATAACATGAATCCAATACCCACATTAACCTAGATCAATTTTCCATATTGTGAGAACATTTGAGACTAAACGTGCAACTACAAAACCTCCAAGGAATACAATGTATCCAAAACTGCGTGATGTCATGCATTATCCTTTATTTATAAGCCTTTACTCAAGGAGCATCAATGATCAGTTTAGAATGATCATTTTAACTGGCCGATCAACTCGATATGTACGCATCGAATCGTTTGTAACTTTTGATTTAGAGTTCAAAACGACAAGAATTAAATGCCGACGTTAAACTAGCTTAATTTTCTATATTGTTACAAAAGTTCAAACCAAAATAGCCACGAAAGAGCCTCCAAGTAATCCAATCTATCCCAAAATAGCATGATGCAATGCATTGTGCTTCATTTATAAGCCTTTACTCAAGTAGCTCCAATAATCAGTTTAGAATAATCATTTTAACTAGCTGATCAACTTGACATATCCACACTAAATTGTCTTCAACATTTGATTTGGAGCTCCACATAACATATTGTGACAACATTTGAGACTGAAAGAGCTACGAAAAAACTTCCATTTTATCAAATTTATCCCAAAGTACGTGAAGCCATGCATTATGATTAATTTATAAGCCTTTACTCAAGGAGCACGAATAATCAGTTTAGAATAATCACATTAACTGGCCGATCAACTTGACATGTCCGCACTAAATAGTCCCTCACTTTTGATTTAGATTTTGGAATGACACGAATCCAATGCCCACGCTAAGCTAGCTCAATACTCTATACTGTGACGAAATTTATCACCGAAAAAGCAACAAAAAAGCCTCCAAGTAATCCAATCTATCCCAAACTGCGTGATGCCATGCATTATGTTTCATTTATAAGCCTTTACTAAAGGAGCACCAATGATCAGTTTAGAATGACCATTTTAACTAACTGATCAGCCTTACATGTCCGCACTAAATTGTCTTTAACTTTCGATTTAGAGATCAAGATAACATGAATCCAACGCCCACATTAAGCTGGATCAATTTTCCATAACGTGAGAACATTTGACACTGAAAGAGCTACTACGAAGCCTCCAAGTAATATAATGTATCACAAACAGCGTGATGCCATACATTATGCTTAATTTACATGCCTTTACTCAAGGAGCACAAATGATTATTTTAGAATGATCATTTTAACTGATTGGTCAACTTGACATTTCCGCACTAAATCGTGCGTAACTTTTGATTTGGAGTTCAAAATGACAAGAACTAACGGCCACGTTAAGCTTGTTCAATTTTCCATATTGTGACAACATTTGATACTGAAAGAGCCAACATTTGATACTATGAAAAAGCTTCTAAGTAATCCAATGTATCCCAAACTATGTGAAGTCATGTATTATGCTTCATTTCTAAGTCTTTACTCAAGGAGCACCAATGATCAGTTTAGAATTATCACTTTAACCGGCCGATCAACTTGGCATGTCTGCAGTAAATCGTCAGTAACCTTTGATTTAGAGTTCAGAATGACACGAATCCAACGTCCACATTAAGCTAGCTCCATATTCTATATTGTGACAAAATGTAACACCGAAGCAACAACGAAAAACCGGTCAAGTTGTCCAATCTATCCCAAACTGCGTGATGTCATCCATTATGCTTCTTTATAAGCCTTTACTCAAGGAGCACCGATGATCAGTTTAGAATGATCATTTTAACTAGCTGATCGACCTAACATGTTGGCACTAAATGGTCTTTAACTTTTGATTTAGAGCTTAAAGTAACATGAGTCCTACGCCCACATTAAGCTAGCTTAAGTTTCCATATTGTGAGAACATTTGAGACTACAAGAGCTACTATAAATCCTCGAAGTAATCCAATGTATCCTATACTGCATGATGTCATGCATTATGCTTCATTTATAAGCCTTTACTCAAGGAGCACCAATGATCAGTTTAAAATGATCATTTTAACTGATCGATCAACTTGACATGTCCGCACTAAATTGGTCATAACTTTTTTTTTAGAGTTCAGAATGACACGAGTCCAAAACCCACGTTAAGTTAGCTCAGTTTTCTATGTCGTGACAACATTTGAGACTGAAAGAGCTATAACAAAGCGTCCAAGTAATCCAATGTATCCAAACTACGTGATGCCATGCATTAGTATGCTTCATTTTTATGCCTCTGCTGAAGGAGCACCAATGATTAGTTTAGAATGATCATTTTAATTGGCCGATCAACCTGACATCTACGCATTAAATTGTCTGTAACTTTTGATTCAGAGTTCTGAATGACACAAATCTAACGCCCACATTAAGCTTGCTCAAATTTCCATATTGTGACAACATTTGAGACTGAAAGAGCTTCGAAAAAGTCTCCAAGTAATCCAATGTATCCCAAACTGTATGATGCCATGCATTATGCTTCACTTATAAGTCTTTACTAAAGGATCACCAATGATCATTTTAGAATTATCATTTTAATTGGCAGATCTACTTGACTTGTGCGAACTAAATCATCCGTAATTTTTGATTTAAAGTTCAGAATGACACGAATCTAACGCCCACATTAATCTTGTTAAATTTTCCATATTGTGAAAATATTTGAGACTGAAAGAGCTATGAAGAAGCTTCTAAGTAATACAAGGTATCCAAATTTTGTGATGCCATGCATTATGCTTCATTTATAGCCTTTACTCAAGTAGCAGCAATGATCAGTTAAGATTTAACATTTTAACTGGCCGATCAACTTGAAATGTCCACACTAAATCGTCCATAACTTTTTATTTAGAGTTCAGAATGACACGAAACAAACACACATGTTAACCTAGCTCAATTTTCTGTATGGTAACAACATTTGAGACTAAAGGAGCTACGACAAAGCGTCCAAGTAATCCAATGTATCCTTACCTCCGTGATGCCATGCATTATGCTTCATTTACGAGCCTTTACTCAAGGAGCACCAATGATCAGTTTAGAATTATCATTTTATCTGGCCTATCAACTTGACATGTTCACACTAAATCGTGCGTAACTTTTGATTTAGAGTTCAGAATTACATGGAAATCCAATGCCCATGTTATGCTAGCTCACTATTCTATATTGTGACAAAATTTAACACCGAAATAGCAACGAAAAAGACTCTATGAAATCCAATCCATCCCAAACTGCGTAATGCATTGTATTATGCTTCATTTATAAGCCTTTATTGCAATGGGCACCAATGATAGGTTTATAATGATTATTTTAACTAGCTAATCAACATGACAAGTATGCACTAAATCCTCTTTACCTTTTGATTTAGAGCTTAAAATGACATGAGTCCAAGGCCCATGTTAACTAGCTCAATTTTCCATATTGTGACAACATTTGAGCCTGAAAGAGCTAGTACAAAGCCTCCAAGTAATCCAATGTACCCCGAATTGCGTGATGTCATGCATTATTATTCATTTATATGCCTTTACTCAAGGAGCACCATCGATCAGTTTGGAATGATCATTTTAACTGGTCAATCAACTTGACATGTCCTCACTAAATGGTCCGTAACTTTTGATTTAGAGTTTCGAATTATACGAATCCAATGCCCACGTTAAGCTAGCTCAATTTTCTATATTGTAACAACATTTGAGACTGAAAGAGCTACCACAAAGCCTGCAAGAAATCTAATGTATCCCAAACTGTGGGATGCCATGCATTATGCTTCATTTATAAGCCTTTAATCGAGGAGCACCAATGATCAATTTTGATAATCATTTCAACTGGCCGATCAACTTGACATTTCTGCACTAAATCGTCCGACACTTTTGATTTGGAGTTCAAATTGACACGAATCCAATGCCCACGTTAAGCTAGCTCAATTTTCTATATTGTTATAAAATTTAAGAACAAAATAGCCTAGCAAAAGCCTCTAAAGTAATCCAATCTATCCCAAACTGCGTGGTGTTATGCATTATGTCTCATTTATAAGCCATTACTCATGGAACACCAATGATAAGTTTAGAATTATCATTATAACCGGCTGATCAACTTGAAATGTTCGTGCTAAATCGTCCGTAACTTTTAATTTAGAGTTCAGAATGACAATAATCCAACGCCCATGATAAGTTAGCTCAATATTCTATATTGTGACAAAATTTAACACCGAGATAGCAACGAAAAAAACCTCCAAGTAATCTAATCTATCCCAAACTGCATGATGCCTTGCTTTATAAGCCTTTACTCAAGGAGCACCAGTGATCAACATAGAATTATCATTTTTACTGTCCGATAATCTTGACATGACCGCAATATATCATCCTTAACTTTTGATTAAGAGTTCAGAATGACACGAATCCAACGCCCACGTTAATCTAGCTTGATATTCTATAGTTTGACAAAATTTAACACCGAAATCAAAACGAAAAAGCCTCCAAGTAATCCAATCTATCCCAAACTGCTTGATGTCATGCATTATGCTTCTTTATAATCATTTACTCCAGGAGAACAAATTATCAGTTTAGAATGATCCTTTTAACAGGCTGATAGACTTGACATGTATGCACTAAATCTTCAGTAACTTTTGATTTAGAGTTCAAAATAATAAGAATCAAACGCCCATGTTAAGCTAGCTCAATTTTCTATATTGTGACAAAATTTAAGACTAAAATAGCAACAAAAAAGCTTCCAAGTAATCCAATCTATCCCAAACTGCGTGATGCGATGCATTATGCTTCATTTATAAGCATTTACTGAAGGAGCACCAATGATCAGTTTACAATGATAATTTTAACTAGCTGATCAAAATGACATGTCCGCACTAAATTGTTTTTAACTTTTGATTTAGAGCGCAAAATAACATGAGTCCAATGCCCACCTTAAACTAGCTTAATTTTCCATATTGTGACAGTATTGGAGATTGAAAGAGCTATGAAGAAACCTCCAAGTAATTAATCCAAATTATCCTAAACTGCGTGGAGCCATGCATTATGATTCATTTACAAGCCATCACTCAAGGAGCACCAATGATCAGTGTAGAATGATCATTTTAACTGGTTAATCAACTTGGCATGTCTGCACTAAATTGTCTTTAACTTTTGATTTAGACCTCAAAATAACATAAGTCCGACGCCCACATTAAGCTAGCACAATTTTCCATATTGTGACAACATTTGAGACTGAAATAGCTATGAAAAACCCTACAAGTAATCCAATGCATCCCAAACTGCGTGATGCCATGCATTATGCTTCATTTATAAGCCTTTAGTCAAGAAGCACCAATGATCAATTTAGAATGATCATTTTAACTCGCAAATCAACTTGACAAGTTTGCACTAAATCGTCCGTAACTTTTGATTTAGAGTTCAGAAGCACATGAATCCAATGCCCACTTTAAGGTAGCTCAATTTTCCATATTGTAACAACATTTGAGACTGAAAGAGCTACGAAGAAACCTCCATGTCATCCAATGTATCCCAAACTGCGTGAAGCCATGCATTATGCTTCATTTATAAGCCTTTACTGAAGGAGCACCAATGATCAATTTAGAATTATCATTTTAACTGGCTGATCAACTTGACATGTTCGCACTAAATCGTATGTAACTTTTGATTTAAAGTTCAGAATGCACGAATCCAACGCCCACGTTAATGTAACTCAATATTCTATATTATGACAAAGTTTAACACCAAAATAGAACCCAAAAAGCCTCCAAGTAATCCAACCTATCCCAGGCTGCGTGATGCCATGGATTATGCTTCTTTATAAGCCTTTACTCAAGTAGCACCAATGATCAATTTAAAATGATCATTTTAACTAGCTGATCAACTTTACATGTCCACACGTAAGCATCTTTAACTTTTGAAATAGAGCTCAAAATAACATGAATCCAACACCCATATTAACCTAGATCAATTTTCTATACTGTGAGATCATTTGAGACTATAAGAGCTACTACAAAACCTCCAAGGAATACAATGTATCCCAAACTGCATGATGTCATGCATTATTCTTCATGTATAAGCCTTTACTCAAGGAACACTATGATCAGTTTAGAATTATCATTTTAACTAGCCGATCAACTTGAAATGTCCACACTAAAACATCCATAACACCCACGTTAAGCTAGCTCAATTTCCTATATTGTAACAGCATTTAAGACTGAAAGAGCAACGACAAATCCTTCGAGTAATACAATGTATCCCAAACTGCGTGATGCCAAGCATTATGCTTCATTTATAAGCCTTTACTCAACGAGCACCAATGATCAGTTTAGAATGATCATTTTAACTGGCCAATCAACTTGACTTGTCCGCACCCAATCTTTGTAACTTTTGATTTAGAGTTCAAAATGACACGAATCAAATGCCCACGTTAAGCAAGCTCAATTTTCTATATTGTTACAAAATTTCAGAACAAAATAGCCAGAAAAGAGCTTCCAAGTAATCCAGTCTTCCAAAATGCGTGATGTGATGCATTATGCTTCATTTGTAAGCCTTTACTTAACGAGCTCCAATGATCCGTTTAGAATGACCATTTTAACTAGCTGATCAACTTGACATGTCCCCACTAAATTGACTTTACCATTTGATTTGGAGCTCCAAATAACATATTGTGACAACATTTGAGACTGAAAGACCTACGAAAAAACCTCCATGTTATCCAATTTATCCCAAACTACGTGAAGCCATGCATTATGCTTCTTTTATAAGCATTTACTCAAGGGGCACCAATAATCAGTTTAGAATAATCATTTTAACTAGCTGATCAACTTGACATGTCCGCACTAAATCGTCCGTAACTTTTGATTTAGAGTTCAGAATGACACAAATTTAACACCTAAGCTAGCTCACTATAAGCTAGCTCAATATTCTATATTGTGACAAAATTTAACACCAATTAATCCAATCTATCCCAAACTGCGTGATGCCATGCATTATGTTTTATTTATAAGCCTTTACAAAAGGAGCACCAATGATCAGTTTAGAATGACCATTTTAACTATTTTATCAGCCTTACATGTCCGCACTAAATTGTCTTTAACTTTTGATTTAGAGATCAAAATAACATGAATCCAATGCCCACATTAAGCTGGATCAATTTTCCATATTGTGAGAACATTTTTCACTGAAAGAGCTACTATGAAGCCTCCAAGCAATATAATGTATCCCAAACTGCGTGATGCCATACATTATGATTCATTTATAAGCCTTTACTGAAGGAACACAAATGATTCATTTATAAGCCTTTACTGAAGGAACACAAATGATTAGTTAAGAATGATCATTATAACTGGTCGATCAACTTGAAATGTCTACATTAAATCGTCCGTAACTTTTGATTTGGAATTCAGAATGATATGAATCTAACGCCCACGTTAAGCTTGATAAATTTTCCATATTGTGACAACATTTGAGACTGAAGGAGCTATGAAAAAGCTTCTAAGTAATCCCATGTATCCCAAACTATGTGAAGCCATGCAGTATGCTTCAATTATAAGTCTTTACTCAACGAGCACCAATGATCACTTTAGAATTATCATTTTAACCGGCCGATCAACTTGGCATATCCGCAGTAAATCGTCCATAATATTTGATTTAGAGTTCAGAATGACACGAATCCAACGCCCACGTTAAGCTAGCTCCATATTCTATATTGTGACAAAATTTAACACCGAAATAGCAACGAAAACCCATCCAAGTTATCCAATCTATCCCAAACTGTGTGATGTCATGCATAATGCTTCTTTATAAGCCTTTACTCAAGGAGCACCAATGATCAGTTTAGAATGATCATTTTAACAAGCTGATCGACCTGATATGTTGCCACTAAATCGTCTTTAACTTTTGATATAGAGCTTAAAATAACATGAGTCCTAAGCCCACATTAAGCTAGATTAATTTTCCATATTGTGAGAACATTTGAGACTAAAAGAGCTACTATAAATCCTCGAAGTAATCCAATGTATCCCAAATTGCATGATGTCATGCATTATGCTTCATTTATAAACCATTACTGAAGGAGCACTAATGATCAGTTTAAAATGATCATTTTAAGTGATCGATCAACTTGACATGTCCGCACTAAATCATCCATAACTTGTTATTTAGAGTTCAGAATGACACGAGTCCAACGCCCACGTTAAGTTGGCTTAATTTTCTATGTTGTGACAACATTTGAGACTAAAAGAGTTACGACAAAGCTTCCAAGTAATGCAATATATCCAAACTGTGTAATGCCATGCATTATGCTTTATTTGTAAGCCTTTGCTCAAGGAGCACCAATGATTAGTTTAGATTGATCAATTTTAATTAGCCGATCAACTTGACATTTCTGTACTAAATCGTCCGTAACGTTTGATTTAGAGTTCGGAATGACACGAATCTAACCCCAACATTAAGCTTGCTCAAATTTACATATTGTGATAACATTTGAGACAGAAAGAGCTACGAAAAAGCCTTCATGTAATCCAATGTATCCCAAACTGCCTGATGCCATGCATTATGCTTCACTTATAAGTCTTTACTCAACGAGCACCAATGATCAGTTTAGAATTATCAATTTAACTGGCTGATCAATTTGAAATGTTCACATTAAATTGTCCATAACTTTGATTTAGAGTTGAGAATGACATGAATCCAACACCCATGTTAAGCTAGCTCAATTTTCTATATTGTAACAACATTTGAGACTGAAAGAGCTACGACAAAGCATCCAAGTAATCTAATGTATCCTTAATTGCGTCATGCCATGCATTATGATTCATTTATTAGCCTTTTCCCAAGGAGCACCAATGATTAGTTTAGAATGATGATTTCAACTGCCAGATCAACTTGACTTGTGCGCACTAAATCATCAACTTTTGATTTAGAGTTCTGAACGACACAAATCCCACGTGCACGTTAAGCTAGCTCAATATTCTATGTTGTGACAAAACTTAATGCCAAAATAACTACGAATAAGCCTCCAATTAATCCAATCCATCCCAAACTGCGTGATGTATTGAATTATGCTTCATTTATAAGCCTTTACTACAATGAGCACCAATGATAGCTTTAGAATGATCATTTTAACTAGCTGATCAACCTTACATGTCCGCCCTAAATTGTCTTTAACTTTTTATTTAGAGCTCAAAATAACATGATCCAACGCCCACATTAAGCTAGATCAATTTTCCTTATTGTGAGATTATTTGACCCTAAAAGAGCTACTACAAAGCCTCCAAGTAATACAATCTATCCCAAACTACGTGATGTCATGCATTATGCTTCATTTATAAGCCATTACTCAAGGAACACAAATCAGTAGTTTAGAATCATCATTTTAATTGGTCGATCCACTTGACATCTCCGCATTAAATCGTCCATAACTTTTGATTTGGAGTTCAGAATGACACGAATCTAACGCCCATGTTAATCTTGTTCAATTTTCCATATTGTGACAAAATTTGAGACTGAAAGAGCTATGAATAAGCTTCTAAGTAATCCAATGTATCCAAACATTGTGAAGCCATGCATTATGCTTCATTTATAAGCCCTTACTCAAGGAGCACCAATGATCAGTTAAGAATTGTCATTTCAACTGGCCGATCAACTTGACATGTCCATACAAAATCGTCCATAACTTTGGATTTAGAGTTCAACATGACACGAATCAAATACCCACATTAAGCTAGCTCAATTTTCTATATTGTAACAACATTTGAGACTGAAGGAGCTACGACAAAGCGTTTAAGTAATCCAATGTATCCTTAACTGCATGATGCCATGCATTATGCTTCATTTATAAGCCTTTACTCAAGGAGCACAAATGATTCGTTTAGAATTATCACTTTAACAGGCCGATGAACTTGACATGTCCGCACTAAATCGTCCGTAACTTTTGATTTAGAGCTTAGAATGACATGGAAATCCAATACCCATGTTAAACTAGCTCATTATTCTATATTGTGATAAAATCTAACACTGTAATAGCAACGAAAAAGCCTCTAACTAATCCAACCCATACCAAATTATGTGATGCATTGTAGTATGCTTCATTTATAAGCCCTTACTGCAATGGGCACAAATGATAGGTTTATAATGATCAATTTAACTAGCTGATCAACTTGACATGTACGCACTAAATCGTCTTTACCTTTTGATTTAGAGCTTATAATGGCATGAGTCCAAGGCCCACGTTAACTAGCTCAATTTTCCATATTGTGACAACATTTGAGGCTGAAAGAGCTACTACAAAGCCTCCAAGTAATCCAATGTATCCCGAACTACGTGATGTCATGCATTATGATTCATTTAGAAGCCTTTACTCAAGGAGCACCAACGATCAATTTGGAATGATCATTTTAACTGGCCGATCAACTTGAAAGTTCTGCACTTAATCGTCCAAGACTTTTGATTTAGAGTTCAAATTGACACGAATACAACACCCACGTTAAGCTAGCTCAATTTTCTATACTGTGATTAAATTTAAGAACAAAAGAGCCTAGCAAAATCCTCTAAATAACCCATTATACTTCATTTGTAAGCCATTACTCAACGAACGCCAATGATCAGTTTAGAATTATCATTTCAAATGGCTGATCAACTTGACCTGTCCGTACTGAATTGTCTGTAACTTTTGATTCAGAGTTCAGAATGGCACGAATCCAACGCCCATTTTAAGCTAGCTCAAAATTCTATTTTGTGACAAAGTTTAACACCAAAGTAGCAACAAAAAAGCCTCCAGGTAATCTAATATATCCCAAACAGAATGGCACGAATCCAATCTGAAATATCGGAACAAAATCGTCATTAACTTTTGAATTAGAGCTCAAAATAACATTAATCTAATGCCCACATTAAGGTAAATCAAGTTTACACATTGTGAAAACATTTGAGACTGAAAGAGCTACTACAAGGCCTCGAAGTAATACAATGTATCGCAAACTGCATGATGCCATGCAATATGCTTCATTTATAATCGTTTACTCAAGGAACACCAATGATCAGTTCAGAATGATCATTTTAACTAGCTGATCAAACTGACACGTCAGCACTAAACCATCTTTAACTTTTGATTTAGAGCTAACACCCACATTAACACCTACATTAAGCTAGAACAATTTTCCATATTGTGAGGACATTTGAGATTGAAAGTGCTACTACAAAGCCTCGAAGTAAAATGTATCCTTAGCTGCGTGATATTATGCATTATGCTTCATTTAAAATCCTTTACTCAAGGAACACCAATGATCAGTTTAGAATGATCATTTTAACTGGCCGATCAACTTGACATGTCCACACTAAATCATCCGTATTTATTGTTTAGAGTTCAGCATTACACAAATCCAACGCCCAGATTAAGGTAGCTCAATTTTCTATATTGTATCAACATTTGAGACTGGAAGAGATACGAGAAATCCTTCGAGTAATACAATGTATCCCAAACTGCGTGATGCCACGCATTATGCTTCATTTATAAGCCTTTACTCAAGGTGCACCAATGATCAGTTTAGAATGATTATTTTAACTGGGCGATCAACTTGACATATCCACACTAAATCGTCCGTAATTTTTTATTTAAAGTTCAAAATGATACGAATTTAACGCCCACGTTAATCTAGCTCAATTTTCTATATCGTATCAAAATTTATGACCGTAATAGCAACGAAAAAGCCTCCAAGTAATCCAATGTATCCCAAAATGTGTGATGCGATGCATTATGTTTCATTTATAAGCCTTTAGTGAAAGAGCATCAATGATACGTTTAGAATGATCATTTTACATAGCTGATCAACTTGACATATCCGCACTAAATCATCTTTAACATTTGATTTAGAGCTCAAAATAACATGAGTAGTCCAACGCCCACCTTAAACTAGCTCAATTTTCCATATTAGGACAACATTTGAGACTGAAAGAGTTACGAAAAAACCTCCAAGTAATCCAATTTGTCCCAAACTGCGTGAATACATGCATTATGCTTCATTTGTAAGCACTTACTCAAGGAGCACTACTAATAAGTTTAGAATTATCCTTTTAACTGGCTGATCAACTTGACATTTCTGCACTAATTCGTTCGTAACTTTTGATTTAGAGTTCAGAATGATATGAATCCAACGCCCACGTTAAGCTAGCTTAATATTCTATATTGTGACAAAATTTAACACCAAAATAGCAACGAAAAAGCCTCGAAGAAATCCAATCTATCCCAAACTGCGTGATACCACGCATTATGCTTCTTCATAAGCCTTTACTCAAAGAGCACCAATGATCATTTAAGAATGATCATTTTAACTAGCTGATCAACCATACATGTCCGCACTAAATCGTCTTTAACTTTTGATTTAGAGCTCAAAATAACATGACTCGAACTCCAACATTAAGCTCGATCAATTTTCCATATTGTGAGAACATTTGAGACTAAAGAGCAAATACAAAGCCTCAAAATAATACAATGTATCCCAAACTGTGTGATACCACACATTATGCTTTTTATAAGACTTTACTCAAGGAGCACCGATGATCAATTTAGAATGATCATTTTAACTGGCCGATCAACATTCCATGTTCGAACTAAATCGTTTGTAACTTTTGATTTAGAGTACAAAATGATATGAATCAAATGGCCACGTTAAGCTAGCTCAGTTTTCTATATTTTCACAAAATGTAAGACCAACATAGCCACGAAAAGGTCTCCAAGTAATCCAATCTATCCCTAAATGCGTGATGCGATGCATTATGTTTCATTTATAAACGTTTACTCAAGTAGCACTTATGATCAGTTTAGAATGATCATTTTAACTAGCTTATCAACTTGACATATCTGAACTAAATCGTCTTTAACATTTGATTTAGAGCTCAAAATAACATGAGTAGTCCAACGCCCACCTTAAACTAGCTCAATTTTCCATATTAGGACAACATTTGAGACTGAAAGAGCTACGAAAAAACCTCCACGTAATCCAATGTATCCCAAACTGCGTGAATACATGCATTATGCTTCATTTGTAAGCACTTACTCAAGGAGCACTACTAATCAGTTTAGAATTATCCTTTTAACTGGCCGATCAACTTGACATTTCCGCACTTATTCGTTCGTAACTTTTGATTTAGAGTTCAGAATGACACGAATCCAACGCCCACCTTAAGCTAGCTTAATATTCTATATTGTGACAAAATTTAACACCGAAATAGCAACGAAAACGCCTCGAAGTAATCCAATCTATCCCAAACTGCGTGATACCATGCATTATGCTTCTTCATAAGCCTTTACTCAAGCAGAACCAATGGTCATTTAAGAATGATCATTTTAACTAGCTGATCAACCATACTTGTCCGCACTAAATCGTCTTTAACTTTTGATTTAGAGCTCAAAATAACATGACTCGAACTCCAACATTAAGCTCGATCAATTTTCCATATTGTGAGAACATTTGAGACTAAAAGAGCAAATACAAAGCCTCAAAATAATACAATGTATCCCAAACTGTGTGATGCCACGCATTATGCTTTTTTATAAGACTTTACTCATGGAGCACCGATGATCAATTTAGAATGATCATTTTAATTGGCCGATCAATTTTCCATGTTCAAACTAAATTGTCTGTAACTTTTGATTTAGAGTACAAAATGATATGAATCAAACGCCCACGTTAAGCTAGCTCAATTTCCTATATTTTCACAAAATGTAAGACCAACATAGCCAGAAAAGGCCTCCAAGTAATCCAATCTATCCCTAAATACGTGTGCATTATGTTTCATTTATAAGCGTTTACTCAATTAGCACTTATGATAAGTTTAGAATGATCATTTTAACTAGCTGATCAACTTGACATATCTGCACTAAATCGTCTTTAACATTTGATTTAGAGCTCAAAATAACATGAGTAATCCAACGCCCACCTTATGCTAGATCAATTTTCCTTATAGTGACAACATTTGAGACTGAAAGAACAACAAAAAAACCTCCAAGTAATCCAATGTATCCCAAACCGTGTGAAGCATTGCATTATGTTTCATTTATAAGTCTTTACTCAAAGAGCATGAATGATCAGTTTAGAATTATCATTTTAACTGGCCGATCAACTTGACATGTCCACAGTAAATCATTTGTAACTTATTGATTTAGAGTTTTGAATTACACAAATCGAATACACATGTTAAGTTAGCTCAATTTTCTATATTGTAACAACATTTGAGACAGAAAGAGCTACGACAAAGCCTTTAAGTAATACGATGTATCCCAAACTATGTGATGCCACGCATTATTCTTCATGTATTAGCCTTTACTCAAGGAGCACCAATGATCAGTTTAGAATGATCATTCTAACTGGCTAATCAACTTGACATGTCCGCACTGAATTTTCCGTAAATTTTAATTTAGACATCAAAATGACACGAATACAACACCAATGTTAAGCTAGCTCAAATTTCTATATTAAAACAAAATTTAAGACCAAAATAGCCATGAAAAAGCCTCCAAGTTATCCAATCTATCCCGAAATGCATGATGTGATGCATATACTTCATTTATAAGCCTATACTCAAGGAGCACCAATGATAAGTTTAGAATTATCATTTTAACTAGCTGATCAACTTGACATGTCCGCATTAAATTGTATTTAACTTTTGATTTAGAGCTCAAAATAACATTTGTCCAACGCCCACCTTAAGCTAGTTCAATTTGCCATATTGTGAAAACATGTGTGACTGAAAGAGCTACAAAAAAACCTTCAAGTAATCCAATGTATCTTAAACTGCGTGAAGCCATGCATTATGCTTCATTTATGAGCATTTACTTAAAGAGCACTACTGATCAGTTTAGAATTATCATTTTAACTGGCCGATCAACTTGACATGTACACACTAAATCTATCCGTAACTTTTGATTTAGAGTTCAGAATGACACGAATCCAACGCCCACGTTAATCTAGCTCAATATTCTATACTGTGATAAAACTTAACACCGAAAGAGCAACGAAAAAGCCTCCAAGTAATCCAATCTATCCCAAACTGCGTGACACCATGCACTATGCTTCTTTATAAGCCTTTACTCAATGAGCACCAATTATCATTTTAGAATGATCATTTTAACTAACTGATCAACCTAACATATCTCCACTAAATCGTCTTGAACTTTTGATTTAGAGCTCAAAATAACATGCGTCCAACACACCACATTAAGCTCGATCAATTTTCTATATTGTGAGAACATTTGAGACTGAAAAAGCTACTACAAAATTTAACACCTAAAGAGCAACGGAAAAGCCTTGAAGTAATACAATAAATCCCAAACTGCGTGATGCCATGCATTATGTTTCATTTATGAGCCTATACTCAAGGAACACCAATGATCAGCTTATAATGATTATTTTAACTGGTCGATCAACTTGATATGTCAGCACTAAATCGTCCTTAAATTTTGGTTTGGAGTTCAGAATGTCACAAATCTAACTCCCACGTTAAACTTGTTCAATTTTCCATATTGTGACAACATTTGAGACTGAAAGAGATACGAAAAAGCCTCCAAGTAATCCAATGAATCTCAAACTGCGTAATGTCATTATGCTTCATTTATAAGTCTTTACTCGAGTAGCACCAATGTTCAGTTTAGAATTATTATTTTAACTGGCCGATCAACTTGACATGTCTGCACTAAATCGTCCATAACTTTTGATTTAGAGTTGAGAATGACATGATTCCAACGCCCAAGTTAAGCTAGCTCAATTATCTATGTTGTGACATCACATGAAAGTGAAAGAGATAAGACAAAGCATACAAGTAATCCAATGTATCCCAAACTGCATGATGCCATGCATTATGCTTCATTGATAAGCCTTTACTCAAGGAGCACCAATGATTAGTTTAGAATGATCATTTTAACTGTTCGATCAGCTTGACATGTTCGCACTAAATCATCCGTCACTTTTGATTTAGAGTTTAGAGTGACACGAATCCAACGTCCATATTAAGCTAGCTATATATATTCTATATTGTGATAAAATTTAACACCGAAATAGCTACGAAAAAGACTCCAAGTAATCCAATCCATCCTAAACTGCGTGATGCCATGTATTATGATTCATTTATATGCCTTTACTCAAGCAGCACCAATGATAAGAATGATCTTTTTAACTAGCTGATCAACTTTACATGTACGCACTAAATCGTATTTAACTTTTGATTTAGAGCTCAAAATGACATGAGTCCAACGCCTACATTAATTAGCTCAATTATCCATTATGTGACAACATTTGACACTGAAAGAACTATTATAAAGCCTCCAAGTAATCCAATGTATCCCAAACTGTGTGGTGCTATGTATTATGCTTCATTTGTGAGCCTTTACTCAAGGAGCACCAATGATCAGTTTTGAATAATCATTTTAACTTGCCGATCAACTTGACATGTCGGCACTAAATCGTCCATAATTTTTGATTTAGAGTTTAGAATTATACGAATCCGATGCCCACGTTAATCTAGCTCAAGTTTCAATATTGTAACAACATTTGAGACTGAAAGAGTTACGACAAAGCCTCCAAGAAATATAATGTATCCCAATTTGCGTGATACAACACATTATGCTTCATTTATAAGCGTTTACCCAGGGAGCACTGATGATCAGTTTAGAATGATCATTTTAACTGGCCGATGGACTTGACATGTGTGCACTATATCGTTCGTAACTTTTGATTTAGAGTTCAAAATGACACGAATCAAACGCCCAAGTTAAGCTAGCTCAATTTTCTATAAATTTAAGACCAAATTTGCAACGAAAAGCCTCCAAGTAATACAGTCTATCCCAGACTACACGATGCGATGTATTATGCTTCATTTATAAGCGTTTATTCAACGAGCAACAATGATCAGTTTAGAATGATCATTTTAACTAACTGATCAACTTGATATTTCCGCACCAAATCGTCTTTAACTTTTGATCTAGACCTCAAAACAACATGAGTCCAACGCCCACCTTAAGATAGCTCAATTTTGCAAATTGTGACAACATTTGAGACTGAAAGAGGTACGAAGAAACCTCCAAGTAATCCAATGTATCCCAAACTGCGTGAAGCCATGCATTACGCTTCATTTATAAGCCTTTACTCAATGAGCACCAATGATCAGTTTAGAATTCTCATTTTAACTAGCCGGTCAACTTGACATGTCCCCACTAAATCGTCCGTATCTTGTGATTTAGAGTTCCGAATGACTTGAATCCAACACCCACATTAAGCTAGCTCAATATTCTATATTGTGACAAAATTTAGCACTGAAATAGGAAAAAAGCCTCCAAGTAAACCAGTCTATCGCAAACTGCGTAATGTCATGCATTATGCTTCTTTATAAGCCGTTACTCAAGGAGCACCAATGATGACCTTAGAATGATCATTTTAACTAGCTGATCAACATGACATGTCCGCACTAAATCATCTTTAACTTTTGGTTTAGAGCTCAAAACAACATTAATCTGATGATCACATTAAGCTAGATCAATTTTCCATATTGTTAGAACATTTGAGACTGAAAGAGCTACGACAAAGCCTTCGAGTAATAGAATGTATCCCAAACTGCGTTATGCCATGAATTATGCTTCATTTATAAGCCTTTACTCAAGGAGCATCAATGAAAAGCTTAGAATGATTATTATAACTGGCTGATCAACTTGATATGTCCGTAATCAATTGTTTGGAACTTTTTATTTAGAGTTCAAAATGACACGAATCAAACACCCACGTTAAGCTAGCTCAATTTTCTATATTGTGTTAAAATTTGAGACCAAAATAGCCACGAAAAATCCTCCATGTAATCCAATCTATCCCAACATGCGTTATGTGATGCATTATACTTCATTTATAAGCCTTTACTCAAGGAGCACAAATGACAAGTTTAGAATGATCATTTTAACTAGCTGATCAACTTGACAAGCCCGCACTAAATCAGATTTAACTTTTTGGTTTAGAGCTCAGAATAACATGAGTCGAGTGCCCACCTGAAGCTAGATCAATTTTCGATATTGTGACATCATTTGAGACTGAAAGAGCTTTGAAGAAACCTCCAAGTAATCCAATGTATCCCGAACAGCGTGAATCCATGAATTACTCTTCATTTATATGCCTTTACTCAATGAGCTCCAATGATCAGTTTAGAATTATCATTTTATCTAACCGATCATCTTGACATGTGCAGACTAAATGGTCCATAACTTTTCATTTAGAATTTAGAACAACACGAATCCAATGTCCTCCTTAAGATAGCTCAATTTTCCATATTGTAACAAAATTTGACACTCAAAGTGCTATGACAAAGCATCCAAGTAATCCAATTTATCCCATAGTGCGTGGTGCCATGCATTACGCTTCATTTATAAGCCTTTTCTCAAGGAGCACCAGTGATCAGTTTAGAATGATAGTTTTAACTGGCGGATGAACTTTACATGTTCACACTTAATCATTCGTAACTTTTGATTTAAAGTTCAAAATGACACGAACCAAACGCCTCAAATTTCAATATTGTGACAACATTTGAGACTAAATTTTCTTTAAGTTTTAATTTAGAGCTCAAAATAACATGAATCCAACGCCCACATGAAGCTAGATCAATTTTGCATATTGTGAGAACATTTGAGATTGAAAGAGCTACCAAAAAGCCTCGAAGTAATACAATGTATCCAAAACTGCATGATGTCATGCATTATGTTTCATTTATAAGCCTTTACTCAAGAAACACCAATGATCAGTTCAGAATGATCATTTTAAGTTGCCGATCAACTTGAAATTTCTGCACTAAATAGCCTGCATCTTTTGGTTTAAAGTTCAGAATTACACAAATCCAACGCCCACATTAAGCTAGCTCAATTTTAAATATTGTAACAACATTTGACACTGTAACCAAGTATTCGAGTAATACAATGTATACCAAACTGCGTGATGCCATGCATTATGCTTCATTTATAAGCCTTTACTCAAGAAACACCAATGAAAAGCTTAGAATGATTATTTTAACTGATTGATCAACTTGATATGTGCGCACTAAATCGTCCGGAACTTTTGATTTACAGTTCAAAATGACACGAATCTAACATCCATGTTAAGCTAGCTCAATTTTTTATATTGAATTTGAGACCAAAATAGCCATGAAAAAGCCTCCAAGTTATCCAATCTATCCCGAAATGCATGATGTGATGCATATACTTCATTTATAAGCCTATACTCAAGGAGCACCAATGATAAGTTTAGAATGATCATTTTAACTAGCTGATCAACTTGACATGTCGGTACTAAATCGGCTTTAATTTTTGGTTTAGAGCTCAGAATGACATGAGTCCAACGCCCACCTGAAGCTAGCTCAATTTCCATATTGTGACGAGATTTGAGACTGAAAGAGCTACGAAGAAACCTTCAAGTAATCCAATGTATCCCAAACAGCGTGAAACCATGCATTACACTTCATTTATAAGCCTTTACTCAATGAGCACCAATGATCAGTTTAGAATTACCATTTTAACTAGCCGATCAACTTGACATGTTTGCACTAAATCGTCTAAAACTTTTGATTTAGAGTTCAGAATGACACAAATCCAACGCCCACGTTATGCTACCTCAATATTCTATATTGTGACAAAATTTATCACAAAAATAGCAACAAAAAAGCCTCCAAGTAATCCAATCTAACCGAAACTGTGTGATGCCATGCATTATGCTTCTTTATAAGCCTTTACTCAAGGAGCACCAATGATGAGTTTAGAATGTTCATTTTAACTAGATGATCAACATGACATGTCCGCACTAAATCATCTTTAACTTTTGATTTAGAGCTCAAAATAACACTAAACTAACGCCCACATTAAGCTAGATCAATTTTCCACATTGTGAGAATATTTGAGACTGAAAGAGCTACTACGAAGCCTCAAAGTAATACAATGTATACCAAACTGCATGATGCCGTGCATTATGCTTCATTTATATGCCTTTACTTTAGGAACACCAATGATCACTTTAGAATAATCATTTTAACTAGCTGATCAACATGACATGTCGGCACTAAATCATCTTTAACATTTGATTTAGAGCTCAAAATAACATGAGTCCAACGCCCACCTTAAGCTAACTCAATTTTACATATTGTGAAAGCATTTGAGACTAAAAGAGCTACGAGAAAAATCTCCACGTAATCCAATGTATCCCAAACTACGTGAAGCCATGCATTATGCTTCATTTATAAGCCTTTACTCAGGGAGCACCAATGATCAGTTTAGAATGATCATTTTAACTGGCCGATCAACTTGAGATGTGCACACTAAATTGTTCGTAACTTTTCAGTTAGAATTCAGAATGACAAGAATCGAATGTCATCCTTAAACTAGCTCAATTTTCCATATTGTGACAAAATTTATGACTCAAAGCGCTATGACAAATCATCCAAGTAATCCAATCTATCCCCTAGTGTGTGATGCCATGCATTATGCTTCATTTAAAAGCCTTTTCTCAAGGAGCACCAATGATCAGTTTAAAATAATCATTTTAACTGGCCGATAAACTTTACATGTTCACACTAAATCGTTCGTAACTTTTGATTTAGAGTTCAAAATGACACGAATCCGACGCCTCAATTTTCCATATTGTGACAACATTTGAGACTAAGTTGTTTTTAACTTTCGATGTAGAGCTCAAAATAACATGACTCCAACACCCACATTAAGCTAGATCAATTTTGCATTTTGTGAGAACATTTGAGACTGAAAAAGCTACTAGAAAGCCTTGAAGTAATACAATGAATCCCAAATTGTGTGATGCCACGCATTATGCTTCATTTATTAGGCTTTACTCAAGGAACATCAATGATCATTTTAGAGTGGTTATTTTAACTGGCCGATCAACTTGACATGTCCCCACTAAATCGTCCAAAAGTTTTGATTCATAGTTCAAAATGACACGAATAACACGCCCACGTTAAGCTAGCTCAATTTTCTATATTGGGATAAAATTTAAAACCAAAATAGGCTCGAAAAAGCCTCCAAGTAATCCAATCTATCCCAAAATACGTGATGTGATGCATAATACTTCATTTATAGGCCTTTACTCAAGGAGCACCAATGATAAGTTTAGAATGATCATTTTAACTAGTTGATCAACTTGACATGTCCGCACTAAATCGTCTTTAACTTTTGGATTAGAGATCAGAATAACATGAGTCCAACGCCTATCGTCAACAACTTTTGATTTATAGTTCAGAATGACATAAATCCAATTCCCACGTTAATCTAGCTCAATTTTCTATATTGTGACAACATTTGGCACTGAAAGACCTACGACAAAGCCTCCAAGAAGTCCAATGTACCCCAAACTGTGTGAAGCCATGCATTATGCTTCATTTATAAGCTCTTACTCAAGCAGCACCAACGCTAAATGTAGAATTATCATTTTAAGTGACCGATCAACTTGACATATCCGCACTAAATCGTCCATAACCGTTGATTCAGAGTTTAGTATGAAACCGAATCCAACATCCACCTTAAGCTAGCTCAATTTTCTATATCGTGAAAAATATTTCACACCAAAAGAGCTATGAAGAAGTCTCCATGTAATCACATCTATCCCAAACTGCGTGATGCCATGCATTATGCTTCTTTATAAACCTTTACTCAATGAGCACCAATGATCAGTTTAGAATGATCATTTTAACTAGCTTATCAACTTGACATTTCCGCACTAAATCGTCTTTAACTTTTGATTTAGAGCTCTAAATAACATGAGTCCAATGCCCACATTAAGCTAGCTCCATTTTCCATATGGTGCAACATTTGAGACTAAGAGAGCTACGAAAAAGGCTCTAAGTAATCCAATGTATCCCAAACTGCGTGATGTCATGCCTTATGCTTCATTTATAAGTCTTTACGGAAGGAGTACCAATGATCAGTTTAGAATTATCATTATTACTGGCCTCTAAACATGACATGTCCGCATTAAATCGTTCATAACTTTTGATTTAGAGTTCAAAACGACACGAATTCAGCCCCCCCCCCCCCACGTTAATATAGATCAAATTTCTATATTGTGTCAATATTTGAGACTGAAAGAGTTGCGACAAAGCGTACAAGTAATCCAATGTATCCCAAGTCGATCACTATGCATCATTTATAAGCCTTTACTCAAGGAACACCAATGATTAGATTGGAATGATCATTTTAACTAGCTGATCAACGTGACATGCCCGCTCTAAATCGCCTCGAACTTTTGATTTAGAGATCAAAATAACATGAGTCCTGTGCCAATATTAAACAAGCCCAATTTTCCATATGGTTATGACGATTGAGGCTGATAGAGCTACAAAAAAACCTACAAGTAATCCAATGTATCCCACACTGCGTGATGACATGCATTACACTTCATTTATAAGCCTTTACTCAAGGAGCACTAATGATCAGTTTAGAATGATCAATTTAACTGACCAATCTACTTGACATGTCCGCACTAAATCGTTCGTAACTTTTAATTCAGAGTTCTGAATGACACGAAGCCAATGCCCACGTTGAGCTAGCTCAATTTTCTATATTATAACAACATTTACTGAAAGAGCTACGACAAAGCCTCCAAATAATCGAATGTATCCCAAACTGCGTGATGCCATGCATTATGCTTCATTTATAAGCCCTTACTCAAGGAGCACCAATGATCAACTTGACATGGCTGCACTAAATCATCTGTAACTTTTTATTTAGAGTTCAAAATGACACGAATCCAACATCAACGTTAAGCTAGCTCAATATTCAATATTATGACACAATTTAACACTGAGGTAGCAACAAAAAAACCTCTACTTAAGGAGCCATTCATTATGCTTCGGTATAAGCTTTTACTCAAGGAGCACCATGATCAGTTTAGAATGATCACTTTATCTAGCTGATCAACTTGTCATGTCCGAACTAAATCGCATTTAACTTTTGATTTAGAACTCAAAATAACACGTGTCCAGCACCCACATTAATCAAGTTATATTTTCCATATTGTGAAAACATTTGTCACTGATAGAGCTACAAAAAGCCTCCAAGAAATCCAATGTATCCCAAATTCCGTGAAGCCATGCATTATGGTGCATTTATAAGACTTTACTCAAGGAGAACCAATGATCAGTTTAGAATGATCATTTTAAATGGCCGATCAACTTGACATGTCAACACTTAATCGTCCATAACTTTTGATTTAGAGTTCAGAATGACACGAATCCAACATCCACGTTAGGCTAGCTGAATTTTCTATATCGTGACAAAAGTTCACACCGAAAGAGCAACGAAAAAGTCTCCATGTAATCACATCTATCCCAAATTGCGTGATGCCATGCATTATGCTTCTTTTTAAGCCTTTACTCAATGAGCACCAATGATTAGTTTAGAATGATCATTTTAACTAGCTTATCAACTTGACATTTCCGCACTAAATCGTCTTATACTTTTGATTTAGAGCTCAAAATAACATGAGTCCAACGCCCACATTAAGCTAGCTCCATTTTCCATACCCTGCAACATTTGAGACTGAAAGAGCTACGAAAAAGCCTCTAAGTAACCCAATGTATCCCAAACTGCGTGATGTCATGCCTTATGCTTCATTTATAAGTCTTTACTCAAGGAGCACCAATGATCAGTTTAGAATTATCCTTTTAACTGGCCGATAAACATGACATATCTGCACTAAAGCGTTCATAACTTTTGATTTAGAGTTCAAAATGACACGAATCCATCGCCCACGTTAATATAGATCAAACTTCTATATTGTGTCAATATTTGAGACTGAAAGAGCTATGACAAAGCGTACAAGTAATCCAATGTATTCCAAACTGCGTGAAGCCAGCACTATGCTTCATTTATAAGCCTTTACTTTAGGAACACCAATGATTAGATTGGAATGATCATTTTAAGTAGCGGATCAACGTGACATGTCCGCACTAAATCGCCTTAAACTTTTGATTTAGAGATCGAAATGACATGAGTCCTGTGCCCACATTAAACAAGCTCAATTTTCCATATTGTGATGACGCTTGAGGCTGATAGAGCTACGAAAAAAACTACAAGTAATCCAATGTATCCCACACTACGTGATGACATGCATTACGCTTCATTTATAAGCCTTTACTAAAGGAGCACCAATGATCAGTTTGGAATGATCATTTTAACTAGCCAATCAACTTGATATGTCCGGACTAAATTGTTCATAACTTTGATTCAGAGTTCTGAATGACACGAATCCAATGCCCACGTTGAGCTTGCTCAATTTGTTATATGATGACAACATTTACTGAAAGAGCTACGACAAAGCCTCCAAGTAATCCAGTATCCCAAACTCCGTGATGCCATGCATTATGCTTCATTTATAAGCCCTTACTCAAGGAGCACCAATGATCATTTTAATTAGCCGATCAACTTGAGATGGCTGCACTAAATCATCTGTAACTTTTTATTTAGAGTTCAGAATGACACGAATCCAACATCAACGTTAAGCTATCTCAATATTCTATATTATGACAAAATTTAATACTGAAATAGCAACAAAAAAGCCTTTACTCAAGGACCATTCATTATGCTTCTTTATAATCTTTTACTCAAAGAGCACCAATGATCAGTTTATAATGATCACTTTATCTAGCTGATCAACTTGTCATGTCCGCACTAAATCGCATTTAACTTTTGATTTAGAGCTCAAAATAACATGTGTCCAGCGCCCACATTAATCAAGCTATATTTTCCTTATTGAGAAAACATTTGTGACTGATAGAGCTACAAAAGCCTCCAAAAAATCCAATGTATCACAAACTGCGTGAAGCCACGCATTATGCTGTATTTATAAGACTTTACTCAAGGAGCACCAATGATAATTTTGGAATGATCATTTCAACTGGCCGATCAACTTGACATGTCGACACTAAATCGTCAGTAACTTTTGATTTAGAGTTCTGACTGGCACGAATCCAACATCCACGTTAAGGTAGCTGAATTTTCTATATCGTGACAAAATTTCACACCAAAATAGCTACACAAAAGTCTCCATGTAATCACATCTATCCCAAACTGCGTGATGCCATGCATTATGCTTCATTAAAAGCCTTTACTCAATGAGCATCAATGATCAGTTGAGCATGATCATTTTAACTAGATTATCAACTTGACATTTCCGCACTAAATCGTCTTTAACTTTTGATTTATAGCTCAAAATAACATGAGTCCATCGCCCACATTAAGCTAACTCCATTTTCCATATCGTGCAACATTTGAGACTAGAAGAGCTACAAAAAAGCCTCTGAGTAACCCAATGTATCCCAAACTGTGTGATGTCATGCCTTATGCTTCATTTATAAATCTTTACTCAAGGAGCACCAATGATCAGTTTAGAATTATCATTTTAACTGGCCGATAAACATGACATGTCCATAACTTTTGATTTAGAGTTCAAAATGGCACAAATCCAACACCAACGTTAATATAGATCAAATTTCTATATTGTGTCAATATTTGAGACTAAAAGAGTTACGACAAAGCGTACAAGTAATCCAATGTATCCCAAATTGCGTGAAGCCATGCACTATACATCATTTATAAGCATTTACTCAAGGAACACCAATGATTAGATTGGAATGATCATTTTAAGTAGCTGATCTACGTGACATGTCCGCACTAAATCGCCTTGAACTTTTGATTTAGAGATCAAAATAAGATGAGTCCTGCGCCCACATTAAACAAGCTAAATTTTCCATATTGTTATGACGATTGAGGCTGATAGAGCTACGAAAAAACCTACAAGTAATCCAATGTATCCCACACTGCGTGATGACATGCATTACGCTTCATTTATAAGCCTTTACTCAAGGAGCATCAATGATCAGTTTAAAATGATCATTTTAACTGGCCAATCAACTTGACATGTCCACACTAAATCGTTCGTAACTTTTGATTCAGAGTTCTGAATTAGCTGATCAACCTTACATGTTCGCATGAAATCATCTTTAACTTTTTATTTAGAACTCAAAATAACATGAATCCAACACCCACATTAAGCTAGATCAATTTTCCATATGTTGAGAACATTTGACACAGAAAGAGCTACTGCAATGCCTCCAAGTAAGACAATGTATCCCAAACTGCGTGATGCCTTGCATTATGTGTCATTTATAGGCCTTTACTCAAGGAGCACCAATGATAAGTTTAGAATGATCATTTTAACTGGCCGATCAACTTGAAATTTCCACACTAAAGCGTCTTTAACTTTTGATATAGAGCTCAAAACAACATGAGTCAAACAACCACCTTAAGTTAGCTAAATTTTCCATATTGTGACAACATTTGAGACATAAAGAGCTACGAAAAAACCTCCAAGTAATCCAATGTATCCCAAACTGGGTGAAGCCATGCATTATGCTTCATTTATAAGCCGTTACTCAAGGAGAACCAATGATCAATTGAGAATTATCATTTTTACTGACCGATCAACTTGGCATGTCCGCCCTAAATCAATGATCAGTCCGTAACTTTTGATTTAGAGTTCAGAATGACACGATTCCAACGCCCACGTTAAGCTAGCCCAATATTCTAAATTATGAAAAAATTTAACACCAAAATAGCAATGTAAAGGCCTCCAAGTAATCCAATCTATCCCAAACTGCGTGATGTCATGCATTATGCTTCTTTATAAGCCTTTACTCAAGGAGCACCAACGATCATTTTAGAATGATCATCTTAACTAGCTGATCAGCCTTACATGTCTGCACTAAATCGTGTTTAACTTTTGATTTAGGGATCAAAATAACATTAATCAAACGCCCAAATTAAGCTGGATCAATTTTCCATATTGTTAGAACATTTGACACTGAAAGAGCTACTACAAAACCTCCAAATAATACAATGTATCCCAAACTGTGTGATGCATACATTATGCTTCATTTATAAGCCCTTACTCAAGAAAAACAAATGATAAGTTTAGAATGATCATTTAAACTGGTCGATTAACTTGACATGTCCGCACTAAATTGTTCGTAACTTTTGATTTGGAGTTTAGAATGACACGAACCTAACACCCAAGTTAAGCTTGTTCAATTTTCCATATTGTGACAACATTTGAGACTGAAAGAGCTATGAAAAAGCTTCTAAGTAATCCAATGTATCCCAAACTATGTGAACCCATGCGTTATGCTTCATTTATAAGCCTTTACTCAATGAGCACCAATGATCAGTTTAAAATGATCATTTTAACTAGTTGATCAACTTGACATATTCATACTAAATCGTCTTTAACTTTTGATTTAGAGCTCAAAATGACATGAATCCAACACACGGGTTAAGCTAGCTCAATTTTCCATATTGTGAAAAGATTTGGGAGTGAAAGAGCTAGACAAAGCATCATAGTAATGTGATATATCCCAAACTATGTGATGCTATGCATTATGCTTTATTTATATGCTTTTACTCAAGGAACTCCAATGACCAGTTTAGAATGATCATTTTAACTATCCGATCAATTTGACATGTCCACACTAAATCATCCATAACTATTTATTTAGTGGTCAGAATGACACGAATCCAACATCCACTTTAAGTGAACTTAATTTTCTATATTGTGACAAAATTTAAGGCCAAAGTGCATGATCCCATGCATTATGCTTAATTTATTACACTCTTTAAGCTAGCTGAATTAAGATCGAAAACCATGACAAAGCCTCCAAGTAATCCAATCTATCCCAAACTTCATGATTCTATGCATTATGTTTCATTTATAAGCCTTTACTCAATGAGCACCAGTGATCAATTTACAATGATCATTTTAACTAGTTGATAACCTTGACATGTCCGCACTAAATCGTCTTTAACTTTTGATTTAGAGCTAAAAATGACATGAATCCAACTCCCACGTTAAGCTACCTCAATTTTCCATATTGTGAAAACATTTGAGACTGAAAGATTATTTAAAGACTGCATTATGCTTCATTGGTAAGCTTTTACTAACGGAGCACCAATGACACATTTACAATGATTATTTTAATTGGCTAATCAACTTGTCATATCCGCACTAATCATCCATAACTTTTGATTTAAATGTCAGGGTGACACAAATCCAACGCCCATGTTAAGGTAACTCAATTTTCAATATTGTAACAAAATTTAATACCGAAATAGCTACAACAAATCCCCAAGCAATCCAATATGTCCCAAACAGAAATCCAACGCGCACTTTAATCTAGCTCAATTTCTATATTGTGACAAAATTTAAGAACGAAATAGCTATGACAAAGCCTCCAAGTATTCCATTCTATCCACAAACTGCTTGATGTCATTCATTATGCTTCATTTATAAGGCTTTACTCAAGGAGCACCAATGATCAGTTTAGAATGATCATTTTTACTGGCTACTCAACTAGTCATGTCCAAAGTAAATTCTCTTTATGTTTTTTTTATTTAAAACTCAAGATGACACGAATCCAACGCCAACATTAAGCTAGCTCAATTTTCCATATTGTTACAACATTTGAGACCAAAAGAGCTAAGACAAAGCCTCCAAGTAATTAAATATATCCCAAACTGCGTGATGCCCTGCATTATGCTTCATTTATAAGGCTTTACTCAAAGAGCACCAATGATCAGTTTAGAACGATCATTAGAACTAGCTGCTCAACTTGACATGACCACACTAAATTCTCTCTAACTTTTTATTTAAAGCTCAAGATAACACGAGTCCAACACCCACATTAAGCTAGCTCAATTTTCCATATTGTTACAACATTTGGGACAACAAGAGATAAGACAAAGCCTCCAAGTAATTCAATGTATACCAAACTGTGTGATGCCCTACATTATGTTTCATTTATAAGCCTTTACACAAGGAGCATCAATGATCAGTTTAGAATGATCATTTTAACTAGGTGATGAACTTGACATGTCCATACTAAATTCTCTTTAACTTTTTATTTAGAGCTAAAGAGCCCAAGTAATCCAAAAATGATTATTTATAAGCCCTTACTCAATGAGCACCAATGATCAGTTTAGAATGATCATTTTAACTAGCTGATCAACTTGACATGTCCGCAGTAAATTGTTTTAACTTTTGATTTAGATTTCAAAATGACACGAATCCAAGACCCACGTTAAGCTAGCTCAATTTTCTATATTGTGTGAAAATTTGATATCAAAATAGCTTTGAAAAAACCTCCAAGTAATCGAATCCATCCGAAACTTCGTGACGCGATGCATTATGCTTCATTTATAAGCCTTTACTCAATGAGCACCAATGGTCAATTTCACATGTCCGCACTAAATAGTCTTTTAACATTTGATTTATAGCGCAAAATGACATGAATCTAACACCCACATTAAACTACCTTAATTTTCCATATTGTGAAAACATTTGGGAGTGAAAGAGCTAGATAAAACATCACAGTGATGCCATCTATCCAAAACTGTTTGATGCTATGCATCATACTTCCTTTATAGGCTTTTACTCAAGGAGCACCAATGACCAGTTTAGAATGATCATCTTAACTAGCCGATCAATTTGACATGCCCGCACTAAATCGTCCATAAAGTTTTATTTAGAGGTCAGAATGACATGAATCCAACCCCCACTTTAAGTGAACTCAATTTTCTATATTGTGACAAACTTTAAGACCAAAGTAGCTATGACAATGCATCCAAGCAATCCAATCTATCCCAAACTTTGTGATGTCATGCATTATGCTTCATTTACAACCCTTTACTCAAAGAGAACCAATGATGAGTTTAGAATGATCATTTTAATGAGCTGATCAACTTAACATGTCCACACTAAATCGTCTTTAACTTTTTGATTTAGAGCTCAAATTGTTATTCATCAACCGCCCACGTTAAGCTACCTCCATTTTCCATATTGTGACAACATTTGAGATTGAAAGAGCTAGATAAAGCATCAAAGTAATGCAATCTACCCCAAACTTCGTGATGTCTGCATTATGCTTCATTTATAAACCTTTACTCAAGGAGCACCAATGATCTGTTTAGAATAATCATTTTTACAGGTCGATCAACTTGACATTTGTGCACTAAATCTTCCATAACTTTGATTTAAAGGTCCGAATGACATGAATCCAATGCCCACGTTAAGCTAAGTCAAATTAAAAGAGAAATAGCTATGACAAAGCATCCAACCAATCCAATATATCCCAAACTACGTGATGCCATGCATTATGCTTTATTTATAAGCCTTTACTCAAGGAGCATGAATGATCAATTTAGAATGATCATTTTAACTGGCTGATCAACTTGACATGTCGGACTTTAATCATCTGTAACTTTTGATTTAGAGTTCACAATGACACGAATCCAACACCCAAGTTAAGCTAGCTCAATTTTCTATATTTTGACAAAATTTAAGATTAAAATAGCTATGTAAAAGCCTACAAATAATCCAATATATCCCAAGCTGTGTGATGTCATGCATTGTGCTTAATTTATAAACTTTTACTCAAGGAGTAACAATGATCAGTTAAAAATGATTATTTTAACTAGCTGATCACCTGGACATGTCCGCACTAAATCATCTTTTATTTTTAGGGGAATTTAGCTAGATAACAAAGAAAAGAATCAAAATTGACGAAATAAACAAAGAGAATGAACAGTTGCATTGTAACTGTTCACTTATTTCATAACTTCCCAACTTTGCCCTCACACCTCAGCCGACACATCCCTGCTCATAGGCAGTGATGTGACACTTTCAATCTGACTCCCTATGACATGATTGAGGAATTGAAAGCTTGTGTCAATGCACTGTAAAAAACGAATCTCAATGCATAATCTCCCCCGTTGATTCTGAAGATTCCGGCCCGCATTTAATACGCAAATAGACTTTAGATTTTGTGTAACATCACGAACAGATGATGTCAGCGTTTGTACACGTTAAGAAAGAGTGTAAAGTGTATATATAAAGTAGTTATCTAGGTTAAACAACCACCATTGAATAGCTTCACTCTCTTTCTTCACGAGTTCAAACAGTGCTGCAGAAGGAAATAAATTCTGGAGAAGATCACATCCACGTGCTCGATTAGTTGAAAAAGGTAAGGTTCTTTAATATGTCTCTTACATAACTTTTGTTTTGGTAATCCTAGTTCGGTTTTAAGTTAGAAAATACCAACTACCTCATACATGTTCTTCATCAGAGAAGTTTGTTTCAACTTTCATCCTCCCAAAAAACAACATTAAAGGCTCTTCCAATATGTTAAGTTATGTAAAATAATCAAATATCATTTACATAAAATAGTTAACTTCGAAGAAATCTACAACTCATGATGCATCATGCATGTGTAACACTAAAAACCTAGACTATAATATGATGAACACTAAAAATGTTTGAGTTATTTGAAGAATAACAGAAAAGAGAAAATACAGAATTAAAATTTTAACCCATTTTTAACCGGTATTAACCCCGCTAACGTATAATACACAGTTTAAATTATATAAAGTATAGTATGTAAGCAATTATTATTAAGTTTTTCAAAGTATATGTGTATCAAATTTTACTTCAGTGGCCCCTACTGGTAATTAACTACATTTCGGCTACGGATATACGAATACACATATACTTTGAAAAAGTGAGAAAATAAAAAAAGAATAATGTGATGCTAATGAGTTTTTTGCAAGAAATTTGAATAAGCATGTAGGAGAAGGGGGAAATCCTATGAATAAAAGTAAAAAAAACTGGTACAATACAGTCCCATTTCGATAAGCTAAAAAATTGATTAAAAAATTCAACAATTTCTAGCCGGTATTAAACTGGTTAGCGTATAAAATTCACTTTAAATTAGAAAAAGAACAGTAGAGAACTATTTACTATTCAATATTAAATTATAAAAGTCATTTTAGTTGACTACGGATTTAACTTCCGGGGGACCCATTTTAAATTGAAAATATAACAGCAAATATCCGCATACAAATATAATTTGGAGAAAAAAACAAAAGTATAATATGACAAAATTGTGATTTACAAAAATAGAAAGTCATATAGAGGAATCATATGACTAAAAGTTAAAAAAAAAACTAATACAATACCTTACATTTAGATAAGGACAAAAAATGTTAAAAAACTTCACCCACAATGCAGAACACACGGTAATAATTCCATTTTCCATAGATGCAATTGGATGAGGAAAGAGAAATTACAGTTTTTGCCTACAATTGATTTGTTGCCCAAGAAATCGTTGACATATATTCTTTATATTAGCAGGTCTAACAAATTCTTAGATGGTTTTACTAGTGAGACTACATTGCGGACATTGGGAAAAACAATCAAATGGCATTTGGAAATTCCACAAAGAAAACATTCACCAAATGGAAGTTGTACTAGTGCCACAGAACACAACATATTTAATACTTGAAGAAATGGTGAAAACGCGTTGCCTTATTGATGAAAATGTTCCGACTGCAATGACATTCCAAATGCCGGAATGGATGATGACAGAAGAAGACATGCGTACACCTATTAACATAGAAACAGATGGGGATGCTGAGTTATTCATGGCTTTGAAGGTTGATCATTTCTTACTGGGCGTTTATGTGACAGTAGTGAGGAGGCAATTCAATAATACAGATCTTATTTAACAGTTACAAGTAATGTTGGAGGTACACAAAACTTCATTGGCATTCACGATTATGATCTGTACGAAAACGACCCCAAATTCCAAGGTACAATTTCTGGACATATGTACATATAAACATTGATATAAACAAGAAATGTTGATTCTTTGACAATTTTGACGTAGGATTGCTAAGCCGTAACCAGCTATTCCCTATGAGCTTGTCCATTCTTCAAGAAGTTCTAACCGAAAATGAACTCACTCACTTACAAGATTCTAGTAGGGAAATCTTAGAAAGGGTGCCATCTAGTTTTAGAGGAAGAGCTTTGGAGGGAGAATTTCAGTCAACTGGATCATCTATAAATGTTATAGGATCCGACACCCCTCCATGTATCCGGCAGGACATAGATTTGTTTTTGCGTAATAATGATCAAGAAGAGATGCAGACGGTGATATACTACCGACATTACTTTTGGCCTCTACCAAGGGCCAAGGTAATAAATATAAAATAGTATATTCCCAATTATATAACATTGCAACATATAGTATAATATTTTATTTACACGTGTCAATAGTTATTGTAGGAGATTCTTTCGAAGGAAGGGAGACGGAAAACCCTATATTAAACAAGGGGAAGGGACCGATGGTTGAAGAAGGTGGACCAAGCGAGCCATACCTTGGACTAACAGTAGGCAGAGAATCCGTTGAAATAAAACAGAACCAATTGAAACCCCACGAGACGTTGAGACCCCGGTAAAGGAACCGGATTGTGATGGTAAGTTATTCAATAATTTTAATATTATATCTGTAAATATATTATTACCGTTTACAACCGTACTGTCAAAATTATTTTTGGATCTAGAACCAGGGTTATTTTTTCACGAGCCGAACGACTTGTATGTGGGGATGGTATTCAAAGATCGACACGCATTCAAGAATCATTTAGCCATGTACGCAATACGACATAAGTTCAGTTACAAAAACACTCGATCAACTCCAAATATGATGATACTTGAGTGCACCGGAAAATCTTGCGTATGGCGGGTATACGCAATAAAGATGTTGGAGTCAGATTGGTAAGATTAAATCAATAGATAAAATATTTTTAATACCTCAAAAAAATAATTATTTAATAATGGTTTCTATTATAGGTATCAAATTAGGCGAGTCCATTGACAACACACTTGTACTGTCGACAAGTGTAGCAGCTATCAGAAGCAAGCATCTTCCACATTTATTGGAAAAATAGTGAAGTGTAGATACAGTGAACAAGGGACTGGACCATGTCCAAACGAGCTGCGGGAGATAATGAGAGGAGAACATGATGTCCATATCTCTTACTGGAAAGCATGGAAGTCACGACAAATAGCGTTGGATATGGATATCGATGGACAATGCACATCTTACAGGCTGTTACCGTCATAGCTGCAGCATCTAGTAAAGGCAAATCCAGATACAATTGTGTCCATGGAGTCGGTTTACGACGAAGAGGTAGGAAATCGATTCAAATATTTGTTTGTTGCACTTGGGGCAAGTGTAAAGGGACATCCTTACTTGCGGAAAGTGGTCATCATTTACGGAACCCAACTCAAAGGAAAATACGCTGGTTGTCTCTTAACTGCAAGCTTGGAAGATGGCCACTACAAATCTTCCCATTAGCATTCGGCATTGTGGACGGCGAAAACAACCAGTCATGGGAATGGTTCTTCGAGAAGTTGCGGGATATCGTCCCTGATAATAACGAGATTGTTTTTGTATCGGACCGGCATTCTTCAATATACTCTTCCCAACGAAAGGTAACACGTTATTTTATTATTTTTACTACTCTGTTGATCTTGAACTGTATCAGTATTTTTAGACATCTAAAAGATTATAAATCTGATAACATTCTATGTAAATTTATTAGGTGTACCCCCGCTGTGGACATTGCGCTTGCATTGTTCATCTACAGCGGAACATCCGGACGACATTTAAAGCTAAGAACCTCTGTTTCTTGGTCTCAAAGGCTGCTCAGGCATACAGGATATCGGACTTCTACACATACTTCAAAAAAATTAAAAAGACAAGCCAACCTTGCGCGGAATACTTATACCAGATAGGTTTCAAACATTGGGCAAGGTCACACTTTAACGGGGTCCATTACAACCTAATGACGAGTAATAACGCAGAGTCACTGAATTCAGTACTAAGGTGTGCACGGGAATTGCCGATTATTCCATTATTGGATTTCATCCGAACAACCCTGACTACGTGCTTCACAAACCATCGTGAGGCTTCAGCCAGTGCTACAACGACGATAACACCAAAGGTGTATGAAATTGTCACAAGGAATTTCGAAGAATCATCGGGTTTTTCAGTACGTATGCTAAAGAAGGATGAGTACGAAATAAATGACGAGGAGGGTGGGGTTTACATTGTAAGTTTGGAGAAAAAGACATGCACATGTTGCGAGTTTCAAAAGTTACTGATCCCTTGTTGCCACGCTGTATGTGCAGCCGTCAATGCGAAAATTGAAGTGGACAGTTTAGTTGCACCGGAATATACCGTGGAGTATTGGAACCAAGCTTACAAAGAAACCATTTATCCAACAACGGATATATATGGAGACAATTAATTCCGAAGAGAGTGAGACATCAGAAGACATTCTCCACCCACCATGCACAAAAAGACCTCCTGGACGTCCAAGGAAAAAAAGAATCCCATCTCGCGGAGAGCTAATGGTATGATCATTATATATGCAATAGATTTGTTAGCAATGATATAATACTTTAACACGTAACTCTTATGTTATATTGAACAGGAATATGGCCGTAAGAGGAAGACATGTTGTAGCCGATGCGGAGGAAGCGGTCACAATCGTGCAACATGCAAGGAACCGATATAATCAAACAAGCTGGGGAATAAAATGGGAAGATGGTTGGACATTTTGTAAGTAAACCACGCAACTAAACAATGGGAGTGGCCTTGTCTTTTGTTTGTGAGATATTATGTACATACATCAAGGCCAATGAACTAAAACTCTATGTTAATTATGGTTATTTTGAGGGATGTATGCATTAAATGCGTGTAATGAACTTGAACACCCGTTATATTCGATGCTATTTAGTATAAATCACTGTCAAAACGTTTTATGACTGTCAACTCTAGTAATACACAATAACAAAAAATTTAAGAAACAACTGGAAAATGAATTTCTAATATATAAAAATAACATTACATGCATAGTTGTTCAACAACAAACCAGATAATAAAAAATATTCATTGTGTGTAACATAAAACGTAAAGGTTAAGAATGAGGTTTCCAAACATAACATACATCATGAGAAAAGCAAATCAAATAAGTGCTCAAACGGGGCCAACAAACAACTCGAAAAAAAAAACAGCTAATTTTTGGGCTTCAGCCGTAAGAACCTCGGGTGTTACATTCTTGCATTCATCAAAGCCAAACATGGCATGCGCTTGCATAAGCAACATAGATGTTACATCAGAATCTGTATGTGCAACATTCTTGGGTATACCAGGGACCCTTGGAACAGTAATCTTTGTTGGATAAGATCCTCATCATCGCTAACCGCTTGCCGAAGTATGAATGGCAGCATCTTCACATCTGGCATAAGGTCTTTTCTGATGAGGCTAAGACTGCGACATGAAGTGTTGCAATCCAATACATGGGGAATCGCATCATTTAAATAACCGCAAATACCTACCCAATGCTGCCTGGCAAAGTTGAAAGGGAAATAAAGACGTCTAGGAAGGTCGACGCTGGTAACTGATTCCTCAAAATAATTGCGTAAAGCAGACTAGAATTTAAACTTTGCTTTATCTTTGTTTGCATTCTTTGCAAATTTTGTGTACTGCGAGGAAATGCATGCAACAAACTCAGTGTCGTAGAACCCATAATCATATCCCCGATTTGCAACATTGTAGTTATCATAAGCCATGCGCGTGTATAGCATAAGCGCATCAATTGTCTATAACAAACAAAAAATAACAAATAAATATCATATTAACATTAAGCAGGAGAAGAAAAAGGTAGAACCTATAACCTTGGAATCTGTGACGGACATTCTCTGTGCAATCGAACATATATCCATATTGGTAACATATGTACCATTGGGAAGAGCGATTTCACTGCAAAATCATAGAATTATTGTAACAAAATTATTGTGAAACACATAAATATAGTAAGAGTCTAATCAACTTACCATGGAGATGTCATGTTTTCAAAAAGAGTCGCAAACTTGGCAGTGTAGTCTACAGATATGTCAACTCCAAATTGATTCTCATCTTCACTAATTGAAGATAACTTAAAAGGAACCAATTCAGTCTTGTCAGTCACATCACCGGTCCTAATCCTCTTACTCTTGCGAGTAGCAGGACGAGAGGATTCGACATTTGAATTACCAGCAGCACTCTATTCATTTTCCTGGAACAAAAAAATAATAACCAAATCACCATATCAACAATTGATTATGATGTTAACCACGACAATTAAAAGAGTAATATCACAAAGATCATATAAAATAGATTTAGAATAGACCTCAACAACAGCATCACCAACAACAGCCTTGCCTTCATCCACGGATCGACCAGACATCATCGGTGTATCAGGAGAATTGACGTTAGCATCTAAGTCCTAGAATACCGTGACAAAATATTCATAACAGATATATATATATATATATATATATCAAAGTAGCATATAACGCTTTAATCATTTCATAATTTTATAAAGCTTTGCATACCTCTCCAGCATCAACCTCAACATTTGCATCAACATCCATACCTTCAACCTGCACATCATATATGAAAAATATTGATACAAGAAACCATCACCAAAATACAGAATTGGTTGATAACACTGAGGTTGTGTTGTAAAATATCTGATTCAACCCAACATATTTACGTACGTTTAATGAATAATATGATAAACCTCATCTACTTCATACCTCATCTTCATTTATAAGCCTTTACTCAATGTGCACCAATGATTAGTTTAGAATGATTATTTTAACTAGCTGTCAACTTGAGATGTCCGCACTAAATCGTTTTTAACTTTTGATTTAGAGATCAAAATGACATGAGTCCAACGCCCACGTTAATCTAGCTCATTTTTCCATATTGTAATAACATTTGAGACGTTAAGCTAGTTCATTTTTCCATATTGTGATAACATTTAAGACTGAAAGAGCTACGAAAAAGCTTCCAAGTAATCTAATGTATCCCAAACTGCGTTATGCCATCAATTATCCTTGATTTATAACCCTTACTAAAAGTGCACCAATGATCAGTTTAGAATGATTATTTTAACTAGCCGCTCAACTTGACATGTCCACACAAAAATTATCATTAACTTTTTATTTAAAGTTCAAGATGACACGAATCCAACGCCTAACTTAATCTAGCTCAATTTTCTATATTGTGACAAAATTTAAAACAGAAATAGCTACAAAAAAACCTCCAAGTAATCCATTATATGCCAAAATGTGTGATGTCATGCATTATGCTTCATTTCTACGCCATTACTCAAGGAGCACGAATGATCACTTTAGAATGATCATTTTAACTAGGTGCTAAACTTGACATGTCCACACTAAATTCTATTTAACTTCTTATTTAGAGCTCAAGAGCCCAAGTAATCCAAAAATGTGTGATGGCATGAAATATGCTTCATTTATAAGCATTTACTCAATGAGCACCAATGATCATTTTAGAATTATCATTTTAACTAGCTGATCAACTTGACATGTCCGCACTAAATCGTCTTGACAAAGACTCGAAGTAATCCAATCTATCTCAAAATACATGATGTCATGCATTATGCTTCATTTATAAGCTTTAACTCAAGTAGCACCAATGATCAATTTAGAATAATCATTTTAACTAGCTGATCAACTAGACATGTCCACACTAAATCGTCTTTTAACTTTTAATTTAGAGCTCAAGATGACATGAATGCAATGCTCACATTAAGCTAGCTTAATATTCCATATTCTGACAACATTTGAGACTGAAAGAGCTAGAGAAAGCCTCAAAACAATGCAATCTATCCCAAAACTGCATGATGCCATGCATTATGCTTCATTTATAAACTTTTACTCTAGTAGCACCAATGATTAGTTTAGAATGATCATTTTAACTAGTCGATCAATTTCGAATGTCCACACTAAATCGTCCGTAACTTTTGATTTAGAGTTCAGAATGACACCTATCCAACACCCATGTTAAGCTAGCTCAATTTTCTATATCGTGACAAAATTTAAGACCAAAATAGCTACAAAAAAGTTTTCAAGTAATCCAATCTATCCCAAAATGTGTGATATCATGCATTATGCTTCATTTATAAGCCTTTACTCATGGAGCACAAATGATCAGTTTAGAATAATCATTTTAACTTGCTGATCAACTTGACATGTCTATACTAAATTTTCGTTGACTTTTTGTTTAGAGATTAAACTGAAATGAATCCAACGCCCATGTTAAGCAAGCTCAAGTTTTCATATTGTGACAACATCTCAATTGGAAGAGCTATGACAAAGCCTCCCAGTAATCCATTGTATCCAAAACTTCGAGAGGCCATGCATTATGCTCCATTTATAAGCCTTTAATGAAGGAGCACCAATGATCAGTTTAGAATGATCAGTTCAACTGGCTGATCAATTTGACATGTCCACACTAAATCGTTCATAACTTTTGATTTACAATTTAGAAGGACAGGAATCCAAGGCCCAATTTAAGCTAGCTCAATTTTATATATTGTGACAAAATTAAATACCAAAATAGGTACAACAAAACCTCCAAGTAATCTAATATATCCCAAAATATGTGATGTCATGCATTATTCTTCATTTATAAGCCTTTAATCAAGGAGAAACAATGATCAGTTTAGAATAATCATTTTTTAAACTAGCTGATCAACTTGACAAGTCCACACTAAATCGTCTTTAACTTTTTTACTTAGAGCTCAAGATGACATGAATCCAACGCCTACGTTAAGCTAGCTCAATTTTCCATATTGTGACAACATTTGAGACTGAAAGAGCTAGACAAAGCCTCAAAGTAATCTAATCTATCCGAAACAGCGTGATGCCAGGCATTATGCTTCATTTATAATCCTTTACTCAAGGAGCACCAATGAAAAGTTTAGAATGATCATTTTAACTGACCGACCAACTTGACATGCCTGCCCTAAATCGTCCATTACTTGTGATTTAGAGTTCAAAATGACACAAATCCAATACCCACGTTAAGCTAGCTCAATTTTCTATATTGTGACAAAATATAAGACCGAAATAGCTACAACGAAGCCTCCAAGTAATCCAATCTTTCCCAAAATGCGTGATGTCATGCATTATGCTTCATTTATAAGCCTTTACTCAATGAGCACCAATCATCAGTTTAGAATGATCATTTTAACTAGCTGATTAACTTGACATGTCAACACTAAATCGTCTTTAACTCTTTATTTCGAGCTCAAGATTACATGAATCCAACGCCCACATTAAGATAGCTCAATTTTGCTTATTGTGACAACATTTAATACTGAAAGAGCTTGAAAAAGCCTCAAAGTAATGCAATAATGTGAGCATGGCCAGAAAGGAACCACAACCTAAGGAGCAGCTTGAACCAGAGGATGAAGAAGCCACTAAAGATGCTAAGGAGCAGCTAGGACCCATGGATATCGGAGATGAAAGCCTACAAATCTTCAATGGCCCCATTACCCGATCCAAGCAAGCCAAACTAAGGACAACACTACAGGAACTTCTCAACACCATTCAGGCCAGGTTAGTGTGTGCTAATCCAGTCACATTGGTCGTGATTCAAGCCACCTAAATCTCACCAAGAGAGGTGCCGTGGATTGTACTCCTTTTCCCCATTCTTAGTTTTTTCCCATTGTGTTTTCTAAGATAGGTTTTTAATGAGGCAAGCCCAAGTTAATTTACCATAGCCTCTTGGTGAATCAAGGCCCATTCTATCTCATCATCCACGAAATAAGAGAGGAAGAATCAAGTCAAAACATCATCCATTTCCCCTTGTTCTTGATACATCCACCATTCATCCACTCTTCCACAACCATTTGGAGTTGATAAGGGGCTTGATCCTCATCAGGATCGCATCAAGTTGTATCAGAGCCCACTCTAAACCAGGTTGTATCTCTACAAACCCGTTTGCACCCTTTCGTATTCTTGCAAAAACGTTTTGTAACCTTTCGCCTTCTTTTTGCGATTTGTTTCTTGTTTAAATTTTATCTTTGATCTTTGAGGAAATTGGAAATTAACATTAAAATAGTTCAGAACCGATTTCTAAAGGACAAAACATGTGACACACCCAATCGCACTGTTGAGGTTCTAAGAAACTATTTTTGTTAAGCCTTTACTCAAGGAGCACCAATATTCAGTTTAGAACGATCATTTTAACAGGCCGGTCACTTGATATGTCAACACTAAGTCATCCGTATTTCATGATTTAGAGTTCCAAATGAGATGAATCCAACACCCGCAATAAGCTAGGTCAATTTCCAATATCGTGACAAAATTTAAGACCAAAATAGTTGCGAAAAAGCCTTCAAGTAATTCAATCTACCCCAAACTGCGTGATTTCATTCATCATGCTTCGTTTATAAGCCTTTACCCAATGAGCACCAATGATTAGTTTAAAATGATCATTTTAACTAGCTGATCAACTTGACAAGTCCGCACTAAATCGTCTTTAACTTTTGATTTAGAGCTCAAAATGACATGAGTCCAACGCCCATGTAAGCTAGCTCAATTTTCCATATTGTGACAAAATTTGAGACTGAAAGAGCTACTACAAAGCTTCCCAGTAATCTAATGTCTCCCAAAGTGCGTGATGCCATGTATTATGCTTCATTTATAGGCCTTTCCTCAAGGAGCACCTCTGATCGATTTAGTTTAGAATGATCTTTTTAACTTGACCATCAACTTGATATGTCCGCACTAAATCGTCCGTAACTTTTGATTTGGAGTTCAGAATGATACGAATCCAACGCCCATGTTAATCAAGCTCAATTTTCAATATTGTGACAACATTTGAGACTGAAATAGCTACGAAAAGCCTCCAAATAATTCAATGTATCCCAAACTGCGGGATTCTATGCATTATGCTTCATTTATAAGCTTTTACATCAGGAGCACCGATGATCAGTTTAGAATGATCATTTTAATTGGCCGATCACTTGACATATCCGCATTAAATTGTTTGTAACTTGTGATTTAGAGTTCAGAATGACACGAATCCCACGCCCGCGTTAAGCTAGCTCAATTTTCAATATTGTGACAAGATTTGAGACTGAAAGAGTACGACAAAGCCTCCAAGTAGTCCAATGTATCCCAAACTCCGTGATGCCATGAATTATGTTTCATTTATAAGAATTTACTCACGGAGCACCATTGATTAGTTTACACTTATCATTTTAACTGACCGATTAATTGATATGTCCGCACTAAATCGTCTGTAACTTTTGATTTAGAGTTCAGAACGACACGAACCCAACACCCACATTAAGCTAGCTCAATTTTATCTATTGTGACAGAATTTAAGACCGAAATAGCTACAAAAAGCCTCCAAGTAATCAGATCTATCCCAAACTCTGTGATTGCATGCATTATGCTTCATTTATAAGCCTTTACTCAAAGAGTACCAATGATTAGTTTAGAATGATCATTTGAACTATCTGATCAACTTGATATGTCCACACTAAATCATCTCTTGAACTTTAGACTTAGAGCTCACAATGACATGAGTCCAACACCCACGTTGGGCTAGCCTAATTTTCCATATTATGTCAAAACATTTTAGACTTAAAGAGGTAAGAAAAAGCCTCAGAGTAATCCAATGTATCTCAAACTTCGTGATGCCATGCATTATGCTTCATTTATAAGTCTTTACTTAAGGAGCACCAATATTCAGTTTATAACAATCATTTTAACAGGCCGACCACTCGATATGTCTGCACTAAATCGTCTGTATTTTATGATTTAGAGTTTGAAATGAGACGAAGCCAACACCCACAATAATCTAAGTCAATTTCCAATATTGTGACAAAATTTAAGACCAAAATAGTTACAAAAAAGCCTCCAAGCAATCCAATTTATCCAAAACGTGCGTGATGTCATTTATTATGCTTCGTTTATCAAGCGATTTATGGGAGTAGAGTGTGATACCGGAGAGTTTTGAGGCATAGGCCTTGATGAGATCCTCCAAGTCACTCTTCTTAACATACTCCATGGATACATTCATAGCTAGCTCCCCTCCTTGGTTGGATGAACTTGCCGGTTCAGTCGCAACCATTTGAGAGATGTTAGCCTTTGAATCCTTGAACCGGTTTGGCTTGAGATGAGGATGAAGTATCCAGCACTTGTCCTTGATGTGGCCATTCCTCTTACAATGCTCACACATCACACTCTTCCTATCCTCTTGCTTAAACACGCTTTTGTTGGCCATGACTAGTTCTCCTTTACCACCAAACAAACCAATGTTGCCTTGCTCCCTTTGAATCCGTGAGCACACCTCTTCGAAATTAGGGAGTTTTGGCTCTCTCAGGATGGACTTAATCACATCCTTAAAGGCTGGATTTAGGTTGAGAAGGAGCCCAAATATCTTGTCTTGTTCCTTCCTTTCATTAAGCACCTTTGGATCCATAGAACTTGGTCTCAACATGTCAAGCTCGGACCATGTTGACTGGAACTTGCCCAGGAATTTTGTGAACTCCATATCCTCTTGGTGTAGATCATTGAGAGCCTTCTTAACCTCATACACACGGCTGAGGTTTGAAACATCCCCATACACCCTCTTGAGAGTGTCCCAAAGAGACTTGGCAGTTTCACAATGTGAATAAGCTTCAAGAATGGATGGGTCCAATGAATTTTGGAGGAATCCAAGGACTGATTGATCTTCTTGGAACCACCTAGCTTCTTCTTTTCTTGTTGCCTCATCCTTCTTTTCCTTTGGATCATCTATAGATGGAGTATTATCCTCCAAGATGTGATTCCAAAGTCCTTGCCACAAATGGCTGTCTTGATGGTTCTTGACCATAATGTGTAGTTCAAGCCTTTGAGAACTACTGCTATCACCGTAGGTTTCAGGCTGGAACTAATTTGAACTGTATCCTCCATTGTTAGGCTTTGAAGAGCTCAAAGGAAGCAGCTTTTATGGTTGAATGAAACCGTGAGTTTTTAGTCTAAAGACTGAGAGATTTTTGACAGAATTTTAGATTAGAAACTGAGAGATTTGAGTAGAAAAGATAAGAGAATGATCTTATGCTCTGATACCATGTAAGAATATTGAGATTATAGAGGAGAAATGTGAAGAATTGAATCTGAAAACTCAAAGAGAAGTATGAGAAAATGAGAAATGACTTAGACTTATGGAGAAGAATCTCCTAAGAGTATATTATACATTGAGTCTTTACAGCCCTTTTATAGAGGATTTACAATGTGAATACAAAAGAAAACGAATTCAAAATTGTGGATGAGTTTGAATAGAGGAGGAGCCTGTCAACAACCAATGAGAAGAGAGGAGACAGCATGGGCATGACTGTTTGGTGTGGTTGCCAAGACTGTGTGCAGCATGGGCATGACTGTTTGGTGTGGTTGCCAAGACTGTGTGCAGCATGGGCATGACTTTTTCACCTTGATTCTTCTCCCACGGTAGCTATTTAACCATTTCAACCATGTGGTTAATAATAACCCATCCTTTTTCATTTCCCTTGTTATTCAAACTGAATTTTCGTGCTCACACTTGCCTTGTAGGTCAAGATAGGTCTTATTTGATTTTCCTATGTCAATATCCAACACCCACGTTAGGATAGCCTAATTTTCCATATTGTGTCAAAACATTTGAGACTTAAAGAGGTAAGAAAAAGCCTCAGAGCAATCCAATGTATCTCAAACTTCGTGATGCCATGCATTATGCTTCATTTATAAGCCTTTACTTAAGGAGCACCAATATTCAGTTTAGAACGATCATTTTAACAGCCCGACCTCTTGAAATGTCTGCACTAAATCGTCTGTATTTTATGATTTAGAGTTCGAAATGAGACGAATCCAACATCCACGATAATCTAGGTCAATTTCCAATATTGTGACAAAATTTAAGACCAAAATAGTTACAAAAAAGCCTCCAAGTAATCCAATTTATCCAAAACGTGCGTGATGTCATTTATTATGCTTCGTTTATAAGCTTTTACCCATTGAGCACCTATGATCAGTTTAGAATGATCATTTTAACTAGCTGATCAACTTGACATGTCCGCACTAAATCGTCTTTAACTTTTGATTTAGAGCTCAAAATGACCTGAGTCCAACGCCCACGTTAAGCTAGATCAATTTTCCAAATTGTGACAAAATTTGAGACTGAAAGAGCGACTACAAAGTCTCCAAGTAATCGAATGTCTCCCAAAGTGCGTGATGCCATGTATTATGCTTCATTTATAAGCCTTTCCTCAAGGAGCACCTGTGATCTATTTAGTTTAGAATAATCATTTTAACTGGACCATCAACCTGACATGTCCAACACCATCATTTTAACTGGACCATCATTTTAACTGGACCATCATTTAGTTCCGAATGACACGAATCCAACATCCACGTTAAGCTAGCTCAATTTTCTATATTGTGACAACATTGGAGGCTGAAAAAGCTACGAAAAGCCAACAAGTTATCAATTGTATCCCAAACTGCATGAATTATGGTTCATTTATAAGCCTTTACTCAAGGAGCACCAATGATCAGTTTTGAAATGATCATTTTCACTGTCCGATAAACTTGACATGTCCACACTAAATCATCCGAAACTTTTGATTAAGAGTTCAGAATAACACGAATCCAACGCCCACGTTAAGCTAGCTGAATTTTCTATATTGTGAAAACATTTAAGACTGAAAGAGGGACGACAAAGCCGCCAAGTAATCCAATGTATCTCAAACTGTGTGATACCATTCACTATGCTTCATTATTAAGCCCTTACTCAAGGAGCACTAATGATCAGTTTGGAATGATCATTTTAGCTGGCCGATCAACTTGACATGTCTACACTAAATCATCCGTAACTTTTGATTAAAAGTTTAGAATGACATGAATCCAACTCAATTTTCTATATTATGACAGTATTTGAGGCTGAAAAAGTTACGACAAAACCTCCTAGTAATCTAATGAATCCCACACCGCGTGTTCACATGCATGATGCTTCATTTCTAAAACTTTAATGAAGGAGCACCAATGATAAGTTTGGAATGATCATTTTAACAGACTGATCAACTTTACATTTCTGCACTAAATCATCTGTAACTTTTGATTTAGAATTCAAAATGACACAAGTGCAACGCCCACGTTAGCTAGCTCAATTTTCTATATTGTGACAAAATTTAAGACCGAAATAGCTACGACAGAGTCTCCAAGTAATCCAATCTATCCCAAACTGTTTGATACCATGCATTATGTTTCATTTATAAGCCTTTACTCAAATAGCACCAGTGATCAGTTTAGAATGATCATTTGAACTAGCTGATCAACTTGACATGTCCGCACTAAATCATCTTTCACTTTTGATTTAGAGATAAAAATGACATGAGTCCAACACCCACGTTAAGCTAGTTCAATTTTCCATATTGTGACAACATTTGAGATTGAAAGAACTGTGGAAAAGCCTCCAACTAGTCCAATGTATCCCAAACTGCGTGATCCCATGCATTATGCTTCATTTATAAGCCTTTACTCAAGGAGCACCAATGATCAATTTATAATGATCATTTTAACTGGTCGATCAATTTGACTTGTCCGCACTGAATCGACCGTAACTTCTGATTTAGAGATCACAATAAACCGAATCCAACGCCCACGTTAAGCTAGCTCAATTTTTTATATTGTAACAACATTTGAGACTGAAAGAGTAACGAAAAAGCCTCCAACTAGCCGAATGTCTCTGAAACTGCGTGATGCCATGCACTATTCTTCATTTATAAGCCTTTTTTACTCAAGTACCACCAATGATCAGTTTAGAACGATCATTTTAATTGGCCGATCAACTTGACATGTCCGTACTACATGGTCTGTAACTTTTGATTTTGAGTTCAGATTGACACGAATCAGAACGCCCACGTTGAGCTAGATCAATTTTCTATATTAAGATAACATTTGAGACTGAAAGAGCTACGACAAAGCCCCCAAGTAATCCAATGTATCCCAAACTGCATGATGACATGCACTATGCTTCATTTATAAGCCTTTATTAAAGGAGCACCAATGATCAGTTTAGAATGTTCATTTTAACTGGCCAATCAACTTGACAAGTTCGCACTAAATCGTTCGTAAATTGTGATTTAGAGTTCAAAATTACATGAATCCAACGTGCACGTTAAGCTACCTCAATTTTCTATATTGTGACATAGTTTAAGACAAAATAGCTACGACACAGTCTCCAACTAATCCATTCTATCCTAAGCTGCATGATGACATGCATTATGCTTCATTTATAAGCCTTTACTCAAGGAGAACCAATGATCGTTTAGAATGATTTTTTTAAGTGGCTGGTCAACGTTACATGTCCGCAGAGTTCAGAATGACACGAATCCAATCCCCATGTTAGGTTAGCTCAATTTTCTATATTATGACAATATTTGAGACTGAAAGAGCTATAATAAAGCCTCCAAGTAATCCAATGTAACAAAAACTTCGTGATCCCATGCATTATACTTTATTTATAAGCCTTTACAAAACGAGCACCAATGACCAGATTAGAATTATCATTTTAACTAGCCGATCAACTTGACATGTCCCCAATAAATCGTCTGTAACTTTTGATTTATAGTTCACAATGACACGAGTCTAATGCTCACGTTAAACTAGCTCAAGTTTCTATATTGTGATAAAATTTTAGAACGAAATAGCTACTACAAAGCCTCAAAGTAATTTAATCTATACCAAATTGCTTGATGCCATGCACGATGTTTCATTTTCAAGCCTTTACTCAAGGAGCACCAATGATCAGTTTAGAATGATTATTTAACTAGCTGATCAACTTGACATGTTCGCACTAAATCATCTTTAACCTTTGAATTAGAGCTCAAAATTATATGAGTCCAACGCCCACGTTAAACTAGTTCAATTTTTCATATTGTGACAATATTTGAGACTGAAAGAGATAAAAAAGCCTCAATGTAGTCCAGTGTATCCAAAACTACGTGATGCCATGAATTATGCTTCATTTATAAAACTTGACTCATGGAGCACCAGTGATCAGTTTAAAATGATCATTTTAACATGCCGATCAACTTGACATGTCCGCACTAAACCGCTCGTAACATTTGATTGAGAGTTCCAAATGACATGAATCCAACGCGCATGTTAAAATAGCTCAATTTTCTACATTGTGACAAAATTTAAGACTGAAATAGCTACGAAAAAGCCTCCAAGTAAACCATTCTATCCCAAACTGCGTGATGTCATGCATTATGATTCATTTATAAGCCTTTACTCAAGGAGCACCAATGATCATTTAGAATGATCATTTTAACAGGCCGATCAACTTGATATGTCCGCAGTAAATCGTTTGTAACTTTTGATTTAAAGTTCAGAATGACACGAATCCAACGCATACATTAGCTCAATTTTCTATAATATGAAAACATTTGAGACTGAAAGAGCTATGACAAAGCCTCCATGAAATCCAATGTATCGCAAACTGAGTGATGCCATGCATTATGCTTCAGTTATAAGCCTTTACTCTATGAGCACAAGTGATTAGTTTAGAATGATCATTTTAACTAGCTGATCAACTTGACATGTCCGCACTAAATCTATTTTAGCTTTTTATTTAGGGCTAAAAATGACATGACTCGAATGCCCACGTTAAGCTAGCTCATTGTTCCATATTGTGACACCATTTGAGACTTAAAGAGATACTACAAAGCCTTCAAGTAATCCAATGTATCTCAAACTGCATGATGACATGCATTATGCTTCATTTATCAGCCTTTACTCATGGAGCACCAATGATCAGCTTAAAATGATCATTTTAAGTGGGCAATCAACTTGACATGCCCGCCTTAAATTGACAATAAATTTTTATTTAGAGTTCAAAATGACACGAATCCAACGCCCACGCTAATCTAGCTCAATTATGGCAAAATTTATACTGAAATAGCTACTACAAAGCCTCCAAGTAATCCAATGTATCACAAATTGGGTGATGCCACGCAATATGTTTCATATATCACCCTTTACTCAAGGAGCACCAATAATAAGTTTAAAATGATCATTTTAAGTGGCTGATCAACTTGACAAGTCCACATAAATCGTCGGTAACTTTATTTAGAGTTCAAAACGAAACGATTCCGACGGCCTCATTAAGCTAGCTCAATTTTCTGTATTGTGACAAAATTTAACACCAAGATAGCTAGGAACAACCTCCAAGTAATCCAATGTATCCCAAACTGCGTGATGTCATGCATCATACTTTATTTATAACCCTTTACTCAAGGAGGGCCAATGATCAGTTTGGAATGATCATTTTAACTGGCCGATCAACTTGACATGTCCGCACTAAATTGTCCGTAATTTTTGATTTAGAGTTCAGAATTATACGAATCTAACACCCACGTTAGGCTAGGTCAAGTTTCAATATTGTAACAACATTTCACACCAAAATAGTTACGAAAACGTCTCCATGTAATCAAATCTATCCCAAACTACGTGATGCAATATATTATGGTTCATTTTTAAGCGTTTACTCAATGAGCACCTATGATCATTTTAACTAGCTGATCAACCTAGATATCCCCACTAAATCGTCTTTAAGTTTTGATATATACCTCAAAATGACAGCAGTGCAAACGCCCACATTAAGTTACCTGAATTTTCTGTATTGTGACAACATTTGAGAATGAAAGAGCTTGGAAAAAGTCTCCAAGTAATCCAATGTATCCCAAAAAGCCTCCATGTCATGCATTATGCTTCATTTATAAGCCCTTACTCAAGGAGCACCAACGGTCAGTTTAGAAAGTCATTTTAACTGGCCGATCAACTTGACATGTCCGCACTAAATCGTCAGTGACTTTTGATTTAGAGTTCAGAATGACACGAATAACACGTCCATGTCAAGGTAGTTCAATTTTATATATTGTGACAACATTTGAGACTGAAAGAGCTACGAGAAAGCCTCCAAGTAATCCAATGTATCCCAAAGTGTGTGATGCCATGCATTATGCTTCATTTAAAAGCATTTACTAAAGGAGCACTAATCATCAGTTTACAATGATCATTTTTAACTGGGCGATCAACTTGACATGTCTCCACTAAATCGTCTGTAACTTTTGAATTAGAGTTCAAAAGGACACGAATCCAACGCCCACGTTAAGCTTGCTCATATTTCTATATTGTAACAAAATTTATGACCAACATAGCTATGAAAAAGCCTCCAAGTAGTCTAATCTATCCCAAACTACGTGATGACATGCATTATGGTTCATTTATCAGTGTTTACTCAAGGAGTACCAATGATCAGTTTAGAATGATCATTTTAACTAGCTGAACAACTTGAGATGTCCGTACTAAATCTTCTTTACTTTTGATTCCAACACCCACGTTAAACTAGCTCAATTGTCCATATTGTGACAACATTTGAGACTGAAAGATCTACTACAAAGCCTCCAAGTAATCCAATCTATCCCAAACTGCGTGATGTCATGCATTATGCTTCATTTATAAACCAACGATCAGTTTAGAATGATCATTTTGACTGTCCGATAAACTTGACATGTCTACACTAAATTGTCCGTAACTTTTGATTTAATGTTCTGAATGACACGAATAACACACCCACGTTAAGCTAGTTCAATTTTATATATTGTGACAACATTTGAGACTGAAAGAGCTACGACAATGCCTGCAAGTAATCTAATGTATCCCAAAGTGCGTGATGCCATTCATTATACTTCATTTAACAGCCTTTGCTGAAGGAGCACCAATGATCAATTTAGAATGATCATTTTTAACTAGCTGATCAACTTAACATGTCCGCACTAAATCATCTGTAACTCTTGATTTAGAGTTCAAAATGACAGGAATCCAACGCCCACGTTAAGCTAGGTCAAAGTTTCCATATTGATAAAAAAATTTATGACTAATATAGCTACGACAAAGCCTCCAAGTAGTCGAGTCTATCCCAAACTGTGTGATGCCATGTATCATGCTTTATTTGTCAGCCTTTACTCGAGGAGCACCAATGATCAGTTTAGAATGATCATTTAAACTAGCCGATCAACTTCAGATGTCCACACTAAATCTTTTTCACTTCTGATTCAGAGATAAAAAATTCATGATTCCAACGCCCATGTTAAACGAGCTCCATTGTCCATATTGTGACAACATTTGAGAATGAAAGAGCTACTACAAAGCCTCCAAGTAATCCAATACATCCCAAACTGCGTGATGTAATGCATTATGATTCATTTATAAGCCTTTACTCAAGGAGCACCAATGATCAGTTTAGAATGATCATTTTTACTGTCCGATAAACTTGACATGTCTACACTAAATCGTCAGTAACTTTTGATTTAGATTTCAAAATGACCCAAATCCAATGCCCACATTACCCTAGGTCAAGGTTTTATATTGTGACAAAATTTAAGATCGAAATAGCTACGACAAAGCCTCCATGTAATGAAATGTATCTCAAACAGTGTGATACCATGCATTATGCCTTATTTTTATTCCTTACTCAAGGAGCACCAATGATTAGTTTAGAATGAGCATTTTAATTGTCCGATAAACTTTACATGTCTACACTAAATCATCAGTAACTTTTGATTTAGATTTCAAAATGACACAAATCCAATGCCCACATTAACCTAGCTCAATGTTTTATATCTTGACAAAATTTAAGATCGAAATAGCTACGACAAAGCAACCATGTAATCCAATCAATCCCACACTACGTGATGCCATGCATTATGCTTCATTTATTAGCCTTTACTCAAGGAGCACCAATGATCATTTTAACCAGCTTATCAACTTATATGTTTGCCCTAAATCGTCGTTAACTTTTGATTTAGAACTCAAAATCACATAAATCCAATGCCACCATTATGCTAGCTGAATTTTCCGTATTGTAACAACATTTGAGACTAAAAGAGCTACGAAAAAGCCTCCAAGTAATCCCATGTATCCCAAACTGTGTGATGTCATCCATTATACTTCATTTATAAGCCTTTACTCAATGAGCACCAATGATCAGTTTATAATGATCATTTTAACTGCCCGACCTACTTGAAATTTCTGCACTAAATCGTCAGTAACGTTTTATTTAGAGTTGAGAATGACATGAATCGAACGCCCACGTTAAGCTTGCTCAATTTTCTATATTGTTACAAAAGTTTGACACAGAAATAGCAATGAAAAAGCCTCCAAGTAATCCAATCTGCGTGATGCCATGCATTATGCTTCGTTTATAAACCTTTACTTAATGAACACCTATGATCGGTTTAGAATGATCGTTTTAACTAGCTGATCAACTTGACATGTCCGCATTGAATCATCTCTAAATTTTGATTTAGAGCTCAAAATGACATCAGTCCAACGCCCATATTAAGCTAGCTCAATTTTCCATACAGTGACATCATTTGAGACTGAAATAGCTAATACAAAGCCCCCAAGTAATCGAATGTATCCCAAATTGCGTGATGCCATGCATTATGCTTCATTTAAAACCCTTTACTCAAGGATCACCAATGATCAATTTAAAATGATTATTTTCACTGGCCAATACACTTCACATGGCCGAACTAAATCGTCTGTAACTTTTGATTTAGAGTTTAGAATGACACAAATCCAATGCCCACCTTTAGCTAGCTCAATTTTCTATATTATGGCAGCATTTGTGACTGGAAGAGCTACAACAAAGCCTCCAAGTAATCCAAAGTATCCCAAACTGCGTAATGGCATGTATTCGCCTTCATTTATAAACTTTTACTCAAGGATCACCGTAACATTTGATGTATTAGCCTTTACTCAAGAAGCACCAATGATCAGTTTAGTATGATCATTTTAAGTGGAAGATCAACTTGACATGTCCGCACTAAATCGTGTTCAACTTTTGATTTAGAGTTAAGAATGGCAAGAGTCCATCGCCAACGTTAAGCTTGCTCAATTTTCAATATTGTAACAAAATTTAAGACCGAAATAGCTAAGACAAGGCGTCCAAGTAATACAATCTATCCAAAATTCCATGATGCCAGACATTATGCTTCATTTCTAAACCATTGCTCAATGAGCACCAATGATCAGTTTAGAATGATCAATTTAACTCGCTGATCAACTTGACATGTCCGCATTAAATTGTATTTAACTTTGGATTTAGAGTTCAGAATGACACAAATCCAACGTCCATGTTAAGGTCGCTCAATTTTCTATATTGTGAGAAAATTTAAAACCACACTGTGTGATTGCAAGCATTATGCTTCATATATAAACCTTTGGTTAATGAGCACCAGTGATAAATTTAGAATGATCAATTAACTGGCTGATTAACTTGACATGTTTGCTATAAATCGTGTTTAACTTTTTTTTCTTAGAATAAAGAAAAGTTTTTTTTATCCATCCATTTATATGAATTCACTCGACCTAAATTGGAATTTCTTTTTTTTGTCGACACTAAAAACAAACTAGTACCAATCAGACAAGCAAAAAAAGTGTTATTTGAATTCATTCAGAGTTAAGAATGACATGAATCCAACGCCCAAGTAAAACTATCTCAATTTTCTATGTTGTGATAAAATTTTAGACCGAAATCGCTACGATAAAGCCTCCAATAATACAATCTATCCCAAACTGGCTGATGCCATGCATAATTCTTGATTTATACGTCGTTACTCAAGGAGTACCAATGATCAGTTTAGAATGATCAATTTAACTGGTCGATCAATTAAACTGGTCGATCAACTTGATATGTCCGAAGTAAATTGTCTTTAACTTTTGATTCAGAGTTAAGAATGACACAAATCCAACGCCCACGTCAATCTAGCTCAATTCTCTATATTGTGCCAAATTTTAAAACCAAAATAGCTATGATAAAGTCTCCAAGGAATCCAATCTATCCCAAACTGCATGATGCCATGCTTTATGCTTCATGTGTAAACCTTTGCTCAATGAACAATAGTGATAAGTTTAGAATGATCATTTTAACTAGCTTATCAACTTGACATGTCCGCACTAAATTGTTTTAACTTTTGATTTAGAGCTCAAAATGACAAGAATCCAACCCCCACGTTAATCTATCTCAATTTTACATATTGTGATAACATTTGAGAGTGAAAGAGCTTGACAAAGCCTCAAAGTAATCGAATCTATCCAAAACTGTCTGATGCCATGCATTAAACTTGATTTATACACCGTTACTCAAGGAGCACCAATGATCAGTTTAGAATGATAAATTTAACTTGACATGATCAATCGAGCTAGCCAATCAACATGACATGTCCGCCCTAAATCTTCTTTAACTTTTGACTCAGAGTTTAGAATGACACGAATCCAATTCCCACGTTAAGCTATGACAAATTTTAAGACCGAAATAGCTATGACAAATTTTAAGACCGAAATAGCTATGACAAAACCTCCAAGTATTCCAATCTATCCCAAATTACGTGATGCCATGTATTATGCTTCATATGTAAAACATTTCTCAATGAACACCAATGGTCTATTAAGAATAGTCATTTTAACTGGCTGATCAACTTGACATGTCCGCAATAAATCATCTATAACCTTTGATTTAAACTTCAAAATGACACGAATCCAACGCCCACGCTAAGCTACCTCAATTTTCCATATTGTTACAACATTCGAGACTGAAAGAGCTAGACAAAGCCTCAAAGTAATCCAATCTATCCTAAACTATGTGATGTCATGCATTATGTTTAATTTATATGCCTTTCCTCAAGGAGAACCAATGATCAGTTTAGAATTATTATTTTAACTGGCCGATCAACTTGACAAGTCCGCAATAAATCGTAAACAACTTTTTGAGACAAATCCAATGCCCACGTTAAGCTAGTTTAATTTTCTATATTGTGACAAAACTTAATACCAAAATGCTATGACAAAGCCTCCAAGTAATCCAATTAATCCCAAACTACGCGATGCCATGCATTATGCTTCATTTCTAAACCTTTTCTCAATGAACACCAATGATCAGTTTAGAATGATAAATTTAACTAGCCGATCAACTTGACATGTCTGCACTAAATCGTCTTTAACTTTATTTTTCCTGGACTAAAGAAAACTTTTTTATCCATCCATTTATATTAATTCACTCGACCTAAATTGGAATTCCTTTTTTTGTCGACACCAAAATCAAAGTAGTACCAATGAGGGAAGCCAAAATGTGTTATTTGAATTCATTCAGAGTTCAGAATGAGACGAATCCAATGCCCAAGTAAAGCTAGGTCAATTTTTTATATTGTGATAAATTTTAGACACAAATAGCTAAAACAAAGCCTCCAAGTAGTCCAATCTTTCCCAAACTGCCTGATGCCATGCATTATGCTTGAGTTATACACCATTAATCAAGGAGCACCAATGATCAGTTTAGAATAATCAATTTAACTGGCCGATCAACTTGACATGTCTGCACTAAATCATCAGTAACTTTTCATTTAGAGTTCAGAATAACCCGAATCCAACGTCCACGTTAAGCTAGCTATATTTCTATATTGTGACAAACTGTAAGACCGAAATTGCTACGACAAAGCCTCCGAGTAATCCAATCGATCCCAAATTGCGTGATGCGATACATTATGCTTCATTTTTAAATCTTTTCTCAATAAGCCACAATGATCAGTTTAGAATGATCATTTCAACTAGTTTTTCAACTTGACATGTCCACACTAAATCATCTTTAACTTTTGATTTAAAATTCAAAATGAAATGAATCCAACGACCACGTTAAGCTAACTAAATTTTCCATATTGTGACAATATTTGAGACTAAAAAAGCTAGACAAAGCCTCAATGTAATCCAATTTATCCTAAACTATGTGATGCCATGCATTTTGTTCAATTTATAAGCCTTTCCTCAAGGAGAACCAATGATCAGTTTAGAATGACTATTTTAACTGGCCGATCAACTTGACATGTCCGCACTAAATCGTTCATAACTTTTGATTTAGAGTGCGGAATGAGACAAATCCAATGCCCAGGTTAAGATAGTTCAATTTTCTATATTGTCACAAAATTAACTACCGAAATAGCTATGACAAAGGCTCCAAGTAATCCAATTAATCCCAAACTACGCGATGCCATGCATTATGCTTTATTTCTAAACCTTTGCTCAATGAGCACCAGTGATCAGTTTAATATGATCAATTTAGCTGGCCGATCAACTTGACATGTCTGCACTAAATCGTCTTTAACTTTATTTTTCCTGGAATAAAGAAAACTTTTTTGATCCATCCATTTATATTTATTCACTCGACCCAGAAATAGCTAAGACAAAACTTCCAAGTAGTCCAATCTATCCCAAACTGCCTGACAATTATGCTTGAGTTATACGCCGTTACTCAAGGAGCACCAATGATCAAAAAGTATTATTTGAATTCATTCAGAGTTCACAATGAGACGAATCCAACGCCAAGTAAAGCTAGGTCAATTTTCTGTATTATGATAAAAGTTTAGACAGAAATAGCTAAGACAAAGCTTCCAAGTAGTCCAATCTATCCCAAACTGCCTGATGCCATGCATTATGCTTGAGTTATACGCCGTTACTCAAGGAGCACCAATGATCAGTTTAGAATAATCAATTTAACTGGCCGATCCACTTGACATGTCTACACTAAATCATCTTTAATTTTTAATTCAGATTTCAAAATAACCCGAATCCAACACCCACGTTAAGCTAGCTAAATTTTCTATATTGTGACAAACTGTAAGACCGAAATTGCTATGACAAAGCCTCCGAGTAATCCAATCGTTCCCAAACTGCTTGATGCGATGCATTATGCTTCATTTTTAAATCTTTTCTCAATAAGCAACAATGATCAGTTTAGAATGATCATTTTAACTAGTTTTTCAACTTGACATGTCTACACTAAATCATCTTTAACTTTTGATTTAAAATTCAAAATGAAATGAATCCAACGCTCACGTTAAGCTAACTCAATTTTCCATATTTTGACAATATTTGAGACTAAAAGAGCTAGACAAAGCCTCAAAGTAATCCAATCTATCATAACCTACGTGATGCCATGCATTATGTTTAAGTTATAAGCCTTTCTTCAAGGAGAACCAATGATCAGTTTAGAATGATTATTTTAAATCAATTTGACATGTCCGCACTAAATCGTTGATAACTTTTGATTTAGAGGGCAGAATGAGACAAATCCAATGCCCACGTTAAGATAGTTCAATTTTCTATATTGTGACAAATTTATTACCGAAATAGCTATGACAAAGGCTCCAAGCCTTTCCTCAAGGAGAACCCATTCATTCAGAGTTCACAATGGGACGAATCCAACGCCAAGTAAAGCTAGGTCAATTTTCTGTATTATGATAAAATTTTAGACAGAAATAGCTAAGACAAAGCCTACAAGTAGTCCAATCTATCCCAAATTGCCTGATGCCATGCATTATGCTTGACTTATACGCCGTTACTCAAGGAGCACCAATGATCAGTTTAGAATAATCAATTTAACTGGCCGATCAACTTGACATGTTTACACTAAATCATCTTTAATATTTGATTCAGAGTTCAGAATAACCCGAATCCAACGCCCACGTTAAGCTAGCTAAATTTTCTATATTGTGAGAACCTGTATGACCGAAATAGCTACGACAAGGCCTCCGTGTAATCCAATCTATCACAAACTGTGTAATGCCATGCATTATGCTTCATTTATAAATCTTTGCTTAGTGAGAAACAATGATCAGTTTAGAATAATCATTTTAACTAGTTATTCAACTTGACATGTCCACACTAAATCTTCTTTAACTTTTGATTTAGAATTCAAAATGAAATGAATCCAACGCCCACATTAAGCTAGCTCAATTTTCCATATTGTGACAATATTTGAGACTAAAAGAGCTAGACAAAGCCTCAAAATAATCCAATCTATGCTAAACTACGTGATGTCATGCATTATGTTTTATTTATAAGCCTTTCCTCAAGGAGCTCCAATGATCAGTTTAGAATGATCAATTTAACTGCCGATCAACTTGACATATCTGCACTAAATCGTCTTCAACTTTATTTTTCATGGAATAAAGAAAACTTTTTTGATCCATCCATTTATATTTATTCACTCGACCCGAATTGGAATTCCTTTTTTTCTCGACACTGAAAACAATGTAGTACCAATTAAGGAAGCAAAAAAGTATTATTTGAATTCATTCAGAGTTCACAATGAGACGAATCCAAAGCCAAGTAAAGCTAGGTCAATTTTCTGTATTATGATAAAAGTTTAGAAAGAAATAGCTAAGACAAAACTTCCAAGTAGTCCAATCTATCCCAAACTGCCTGATGTCATGCATTATGCTTGAGTTATACGCCGTTACTCAAGGAGCACCAATGATCAAAAAGTATTATTTGAATTCATTCAGAGTTCACAATGAGACGAATCCAACGCCAAGTAAAGCTAGGTCAATTTTCTGTATTATGATAAAAGTTTAGACAGAAATAGCTAAGACAAAGCTTCCAAGTAGTCCAATCTATCCCAAACTGCCTGATGCCATGCATTATGCTTGAGTTATACGCCGTTACTCAAGGAGCACCAATGATCAGTTTAGAATAATCAATTTAACTGGCCGATCCACTTGACATGTCTACACTAAATCATCTTTAATTTTTAATTCAGATTTCAAAATAACCCGAATCCAACACCCACGTTAAGCTAGCTAAATTTTCTATATTGTGACAAACTGTAAGACCGAAATTGCTATGACAAAGCCTCCGAGTAATCCAATCGTTCCCAAACTGCTTGATGCGATGCATTATGCTTCATTTTTAAATCTTTTCTCAATAAGCAACAATGATTAGTTTAGAATGATCATTTTAACTAGTTTTTCAACTTGACATGTCTACACTAAATCATCTTTAACTTTTGATTTAAAATTCAAAATCAAATGAATCCAGCGCCCACGTTAAGCTAACTCAATTTTCCATATTTTGACAATACTTGAGACTAAAAGAGCTAGACAAAGCCTCAAAGTAATCCAATCTGTCATAACCTACGTGATGCCATGCATTATGTTTAAGTTATAAGCCTTTCTTCAAGGAGAACCAATGATCAGTTTAGAATGATTATTTTAACAGGCCGATCAATTTGACATGTCCGCACTAAATCGTTGATAACTTTTGATTTAGAGGGCAGAATGAGACAAATCCAATGCCCACATTAAGATAGTTCAATTTTCTATATTGTGACAAAATTTATTACCGAAATAGCTATGACAAAGTCTCCAAGTAATCAAATTAATCCCATACTACACGATGCCATGCATTATGCATCATTTCTAAACCTTTGCTCAATGAGCACCAATGATTAGTTTAGAATGATCAATTTAACTGGCCGATCAACTTGACATGTCTGCACTAAATCATCTTTAACTTTATTTTTCCTGGAATAAAGAAAACGTTTTTTATCCATCCATTTATATTTATTCACTCGAGCCAAATTGGAATTCCTTTTTTTCTTGACACCGAAAAAAAGTAGTTCCAATGAGGGAAGCAAAAAAGAGTTATTTGAATTCATTCAGAGTTCACAATAGGACGAATCCAACGCCAAGTAAAGCTAGGTCAATTTTCTGTATTATGATAAAATTTTAGACAGAAATAGCTAAGACAAAGCCTACAAGTAGTCCAATCTATCCCAAATTGCCTGATGCCATGCATTATGCTTGAGTTATACGCCGTTACTCAAGGAGCACCAATGATCTGTTTAGAATAATCAATTTAACTCGCCGATCAACATGACATGTTTACACTAAATCATCTTGAATATTTGATTCAGAGTTCAGAATAACCCGAATCCAACGCCCACGTTAAGCTATCTAAATTTTCTATATTGTGAGAAACTGTATGACCGAAATAGCTACGACAAGGCCTCCGTGTAATCCAATCTATCACAAACTGTGTAATGCCATGCATTATGCTTCATTTATAAATCTTTGCTCGGTGAGAAACAATGATCAGTTTAGAATAATCATTTTAACTAGTTATTCAACTTGACATGTCCACACTAAATCTTCTTTAACTTTTGATTTAGAATTCAAAATGAAATGAATCCAACGCCCACATTAAGCTAGCTCAATTTTCCATATTGTGACAATATTTGAGACTAAAAGAGCTAGACAAAGCCTCAAAATAATCCAATCTATGCTAAACTACGTGATGTCATGCATTATGTTTTATTTATAAGCCTTTCCTCAAGGAGCTCCAATGATCAGTTTAGAATGATCAATTTAACTGCCGATCAACTTGACATATCTGCACTAAATCGTCTTCAACTTTATTTTTCATGGAATAAAGAAAACTTTTTTGATCCATCCATTTATATTTATTCACTCGACCCGAATTGGAATTCCTTTTTTTCTCGACACTGAAAACAATGTAGTACCAATTAAGGAAGCAAAAAAGTATTATTTGAATTCATTCAGAGTTCACAATGAGACGAATCCAACGCCAAGTAAAGCTAGGTCAATTTTCTGTATTATGATAAAAGTTTAGAAAGAAATAGCTAAGACAAAACTTCCAAGTAGTCCAATCTATCCCAAACTGCCTGATGTCATGCATTATGCTTGAGTTATACGCCGTTACTCAAGGAGCACCAATGATCAAAAAGTATTATTTGAATTCATTCAGAGTTCACAATGAGACGAATCCAACGCCAAGTAAAGCTAGGTCAAATTTCTGTATTATGATAAAAGTTTAGACAGAAATAGCTAAGACTAAGCTTCCAAGTAGTCCAATCTATCCCAAACTGCCTGATGCCATGCATTATGCTTGAGTTATACGCCGTTACTCAAGGAGCACCAATGATCAGTTTAGAATAATCAATTTAACTGGCCGATCCACTTGACATGTCTACACTAAATCATCTTTAATTTTTAATTCAGATTTCAAAATAACCCGAATCCAACACCCACGTTAAGCTAGCTAAATTTTCTATATTGTTACAAACTGTAAGACCGAAATTGCTATGACAAAGCCTCCGAGTAATCCAATCGTTCCCAAACTGCTTGATGCGATGCATTATGCTTCATTTTTAAATCTTTTCTCAATAAGCAACAATGATCAGTTCAGAATGATCATTTTAACTAGTTTTTCAACTTGACATGTCTACACTAAATCATCTTTAACTTTTGATTTAAAATTCAAAATGAAATGAATCCAACGCCCACGTTAAGCTAACTCAATTTTCCATATTTTGACAATATTTGAGACTAAAAGAGCTAGACAAAGCCTCAAAGTAATCCAATCTATCATAACCTACGTGATGCCATGCATTATGTTTAAGTTATAAGCCTTTCTTCAAGGAGAACCAATGATCAGTTTAGAATGATTATTTTAACTGGCCGATCAATTTGACATGTCCGTACTAAATCGTTGATAACTTTTGATTTAGAGGGCAGAATGAGACAAATCCAATGCCCACGTTAAGATAGTTCAATTTTCTATATTGTGACAAAATTTATTACCGAAATAGCTATGACAAAGGCTCCAAGTAATCAAATTAATCCCATACTACACGATGCCATGCATTATGCATCATTTCTAAACCTTTGCTCAATGAGCACCAATGATTAGTTTAGAATGATCAATTTAACTGGCCGATCAACTTGACATGTCTGCACTAAATCGTCTTTAACTTTATTTTTCCTGGAATAAAGAAAACGTTTTTTATCCATCCATTTATATTTATTCACTCGAGCCAAATTGGAATTCCTTTTTTTCTTGACACCGAAAAAAAGTAGTTCCAATGAGGGAAGCAAAAAAGTGTTATTTGAATTCATTCAGAGTTCACAATGGGACGAATCCAACGCCAAGTAAAGCTAGGTCAATTTTCTGTATTATGATAAAATTTTAGACAGAAATAGCTAAGACAAAGCCTACAAGTAGTCCAATCTATCCCAAATTGCCTGATGCCATGCATTATGCTTGAGTTATACGCCGTTACTCAAGGAGCACCATTGATCAGTTTAGAATAATCAATTTAACTGGCCGATCAACTTGACATGTTTACACTAAATCATCTTTAATATTTGATTCAGAGTTCAGAATAACCCGAATCCAACGCCCACGTTAAGCTAGCTAAATTTTCTATATTGTGAGAAACTGTATGACCGAAATAGCTACGACAAGGCCTCCATGTAATCCAATCTGTCACAAACTGTGTAATGCCATGCATTATGCTTCATTTATAAATCTTTGCTTAGTGAGAAACAATGATCAGTTTAGAATAATCATTTTAACTAGTTATTCAACTTGACATGTCCACACTAAATCTTCTTTAACTTTTGATTTAGAATTCAAAATGAAATGAATCCAACGCCCACATTAAGCTAGCTCAATTTTCCATATTGTGACACTATTTGAGACTAAAAGAGCTAGACAAAGCCTCAAAATAATCCAATCTATGCTAAACTACGTGATGTCATGCATTATGTTTTATTTATAAGCCTTTCCTAAAGGAGCTCCAATGATCAGTTTAGAATGATCAATTTAACTAGCCGATCAACTTGACATGTCCGCAATAAATTGTCTGTAACTTTTGAAGTAGAGATCATAATTACATGAATCCAACGCCAATGGTAACCTAGCTCAATTTTCTATATTGAGACAAAATATATGACCGAAATAGCTTGGAAAAAGTGTCCAGGTAAACAAATCTATCCCAAACTTCCTGATTCCATGAAATATGTTTCATTTATAATCCTTTGCTCCATGAGCACTAATGATTAGTTTAAAATGATCATTTTAACTACCCATTAAATTTGTCATGTTTGCACCAAATCGTCTGTAACTTTTTATTTAGAGTTTAGAGTGACACAAATCCAACGCCCAAATAAAGCTAGCTCACTTTTCTCTATTGTGACAAAATTTAAGATCGAAATAGGTGTGACAAAGCCTCCAAGTAATGCTATCTATCCCAAACTATGTGATGCCATACATTATGCCTCATTTATATGCCTTTACTCAATCAGAACCAATGTCAGTTTGGAATTATCATTTTAACTAGCTGATTAACTTGACATACCCTCTCTAAATCTTCTTTAACTTTTGATTTAGAGCTCAAAATGACATGAGTCCAATGCCCACATTAAGCTAGCTCAATTTTCCATATTGTGAAAACATTTGAGACTAAAAGAGCTACGACAAAGCGTGCAAGTAATCCAATCACATTAAGCTAGCTCAATTTTCCATATTGTGAAAACATTTGTGACTAAAAGAGCTACGACAAAGCGTGCAAGTAATCCAATCTATCACAAACTCCTAGATGCCATGCAATATGCTTCATTTGTAATCATTTTCTCAATGAGAACGAATGATCAGTTTAGAATGATCATTTTAACCTGCCAATCAACTTTTCATGTCCGCACTAAATTGTCCGTAACTTTTGATTTAGAGTTCAAAGTGACACGAATCCAACGCCCAAGTACAGCTAGCTCTTCTCTATTGTGACAAAATTGAAGAGTGAAATAGCTATGACAAAGCCTCCAAGTAACCCAATCTATCCCAAACTGTGTGATGCATGCATTATTCTTCATTTATACGCCATTACTCAATGAGCACCAATGATCAGTATAGAATGGTCATTTTAACTAGCCTCGGTAACATTGGATTTAGATTTCATAATGATACGAATCCAACGGCTGATCAACTTGACATGCCAGCAATAAATCGTCTTTAACTTTTGATTTAGAGTTCAGAATGACACGAATCCAACGCCCATGTTAAGCTAGCCCAATTTTCTATATTGTGAAAAAATTTAAGACCAAAATAGCTACAAAAAAAATCCTCAAAGTAATCCAATCTATCTGGAACTGCGTAATGCCATGCATTATGCTTGATTTGTAAACCTTTGCTCAATGAGCACCAGTGATCAGTTTAGAATGGTCTATTTAACTGGCCGATCAGTTGGGCATGTCCTCACTAAATATTCTTTAACTTTTGATTCAAAGTTCAGAATGACATGAATCCATCGCCCACGTTAAGGTAACTCAATTTTCTAAATTGTGAAAAAATTTAAGACCAAAATAGCTACGAAAATGCATCTAAGTAATCCAATCTATCCCAAACTATGTGATGCCATGCAATATGTTTCATTTATAAACCTTTGCTCAATGAGCACCAATGATCAGTTCAGAATGAGCAATTTAACTGGCCAATCAACTTGACGTCATTACACTAAATTGTCTTAACTTTTGATTTAATGTTCAGAATTACACGAATCCCACGCACATGTTAAGCTAGCTAAATTTTGTACATTGTGACCAAACGTAACACCGAAATAGCTACGACAAAGTCTCCAAGTAATCCAAGGTATCCCAAACTTTTTGGTGCCAAGCATTGTTCTTCATTTGTATGCTTTTGTTCAATGAGCAACAGTGATCAGTTTAGAATGATCTACTTAACGAGCCGATCAGTTTGACATATCCACACTAAATCCTCTTTAACTTTTGATTCAGAGTTCAGAATGACACGAATCCAACGCCCACGTTAAGCTAGCTCAATTTTTTATATTTCAAAAAAATTTAACACAAAAATAGTTACGAAACAGCCTTTAGGAAATCCAATCTATCCCAACCTGTGTGGTGTCATGCATTGTGCTTCATTTGTAAACTTTTGCTCAATGAGCACGACTGATCAGTTTGGAATAATCAATTTAACTGGCCGAGCAGTTTGACATGTCCGCATTAAATCGTGTTTAACTTTTGATTCAGAGTTTAAAAAGACACGAATTCAATGCCCACGTTAAGCTAGCACAATTTTTTATATTGTGACAAAATTGAAGAGCAAAATAGCTACGACAAATCCTCCAAGTAATCTAATATATCTCAAACTGCATGATGCCATGCCTTATTCTTCATTTCTAAACCTTTGCTAAATGAGCACCAATGATCAGGTTAAAATGATCAATTAATTTGGCCGATAAACTTGACATATCCGCACTAAATTGTCTATAACATTTATTCGGAGTTCAGAATGACAAGAATCCACCGCCCAAGATAAACTATCTCAATTTTCTATATTGTTACAAAATTTAAGATCGAATAGCTACGACGAAGCCTCCAAGTAACCCAATCTACCCCAAACCACGTGATGCCATGCATTATGCTTCATTTGTAAACCTTTTCTCAATGAGCAACAATGATCAGTTTAGAATGATCTATTTAACTAGCCGATCAGTTTGACATATCTGCACTAAATATTGTTTAACCTTTGATTCAGGGTTCAGAATGACACGAATGCAACGCCCACGGTAAGCTAGCTCCATTTTCTATATTGTGCTAAAATTTAACACCGAAATAGCTACGACAAATCCTCCAAGTAACCCAATCTATCCCAACCTGCGTGGTGTCATGCATTATGCTTCATTTGTAAACCTTTGCTCAATGACCACGAGTGATCACTTTGGAAATATCAATTTAACCGGCTGAGAAGTTTGATGTGTCTGCATTAAATCATCTTTAACTTTTTATACAGAGTTCAGAATGACACAAATCCAATGCCCACCTTAAGCTAGCTCAATTTTCTATATTTAAGACCAAACTAGCTACCACAAAGCCTCCAAGTAATCCAATCTATCCTAAACTGCGTGATGCCATGCATTATGTTTCATTTGTAAACTTTTGCTCAGTGAGCACCAATGATCAGTGTAGAATTATCAACTTAACTGTTCAATCAACTTGACATGTTCGCACTAAATCGTCTTTAAGTTTTTATTTAGTGTTCAGAATTACACGAATCCAAATCTCACGTTAAGCTAGCTCTATTTTCTATATTGTGACAAAATTTAGGACTGAAATAGCTATGACAAAGCTTCCAAGTAATCCAATCTCTCCCAAACTGCGTGATGCCATTTAACTTTTGATTCAGAGTTCACAATGACACGAATCCAACGCCCACGTTTAACTTGCTCCATTTTCTATATTGTGAGAAAATTATAACTGAAATAGCAACGACAAACCCTCCAAGTAATCCATTCTATCCCAACCTGCGTGGTGTCATGCATTATGCTTCATTAGTCAACCTTTCCTCAATGAGCACCAGTAATTAATTTGGAATGATCAATTTTGCTTGCCAAGAAGTTTGACATGTCCGCACTAAATCGTGTTTAACTTTTGATTCTGAGTTAAGAATGACTCGAATTCAACGCCCACGTTAATCTAGCACAATTTTCTATATTGGTTCAAAATTTAAGGCCGAAATAGTTAGGAAAAATCCTCCAAGTTATCCAATCTATCTCAAACTGCGTGATACCATTCATTATGCTTCATTTTAAAAACATCGTGCAATCAGCACAAATGATCATTTTAGAATGGCAATGCCTCCAAGTAATCCAATCTATCCCAAACTGCATCACGGCATGCATTTGTAAACCTTTTCTCAATTAACACCAATGATCAATTTGGAAAGATCAATTTAACTGGCCGAGCAGTCCGCACTAAATTGTTTTTAACTTTTGATTCAAAGTTCAGAATGACACGAATCCAACGCCCATGTTAAGCTAGCTCGATTTTCTATATTGCGACAAAATGTAAGACCAAAATAGCTACGACGAAGCCTCTAAGTAATCCAATCTATCCCAAACTACATGATGCCATACATTATGTTTCATTTGTAAACATTTGCTCAATGAGCAGCAATAATCAGTGTAGAATGATCAATTTAACTGGCCGATCAACTTGACATGTTTGAACTAAATCGTTTTTAAGGTTTTATTTAGTGTTCATCATGACATGAATCCCAATCCCACGTTAAGCTAGCTCAATTTTCTATATTGTGACAAAATTTAAGACCGAAATAGCTATGGCAAAGCCTCCAAGTAATCCAACCTCTCCCAAAATGCATGATGCCATGCATTAGGCTACCTTTGTAAACCTTTGCTCAATGAGCACCAGTGATCAGTTTGGAATGATCAATTTAACTCGCCAAACAGTTAGACATGTCCGCACTAAATCCTGTTTAACTTTTGATTCAGAGTTCAGAATGACAAGAATCCAAGACCAACATTAAGCTAGCTCCTTTTTCTATATTGTGACAAAATTTAAGACCGAAATAGGTACGACAAAGCCTCCAAGTAACACAATCTATCCCAAACTGCGTGATCCCATGTATTATGCTTCATTGTAAATCATTTTTCAATGAGCACCAATGATCAGTTTAGAATGATCAACTATACTGGCAGATAAACTTGACATATCCGAACTATATCGTCTTTATCTTTTGATTCAGAGTTCAGAATGACACGAATAGAACGCTGACGTTAAGCAAGCTCAGTTTTCTATATTGTGACAAAATTTAAGACCGAAATAGCTACGTCAAAGCCTCCAAGTAATCCAATGAATCCCAAACTGCGTGATGCCATGCATTATGCTTCATTTGTAAACCTTTGCTCTATGAGCACCAGTGATCAGTTTGGAATGATCAATTTAACTGGCCGATCAGTTTCACATGTCCACACTAAATCTTTTTTAAGTTTTGATACAAAATTCAGAATTACACAAATCCAACACCCACGTTAAGCTAGCTCATTTTTCTATATTGCGACAAAATCTAAGACCCAACTAGCTACGAGAAAGCCTCTAAGTAATCCAATCTATCCCAAACTACGTGATGCCATGCATTATGTTTCATTTGTAAAATTTTGCTCAATGAGAACCAATGATCAATGTAGAATGATCAATTTAATTGGCCGATAGACTTGACATGTTCGCAGTAAATCGTCTTGAACTTTTGATTTAGTGTGCAGAATCACATGAATCTAACGCCCACGTTAAGCTAGCTCATTTTTTTGTATTGTGAAAAAGTTTAAGACCAAATTTGCTACGAAAACGCCTCCAAGTAATCCAATATATCCCAAACTGCTTGATGCCATCCGTTATGGTTCATTTGTAAAGCTTTGCTTAATTAGCAATAGTGATCAGTTTATAATGATCTATTTAACTGGCCGATCAACTTGACATATTGGCACTAAATCGTCTCTAACTTTTTATTTAGTATTCAGAATGACAGGAATCCAACGGCCACGTTAAGATAGCTCAATTTTCTATATTGTGAAAAAATTGATGACCAAAACATCTATGACAATGCCTCTAAGTAATCTAATCTATCCCAAACTGCGTGATGTCATGCATTATGTTTAATTTGTAAACTTTACCTCAAGAAGTACCTATGATTAGTGTAGAATGATCAATTTAACTAGCCGATAAAATTGACATGTTCGAATTAAATCGTCTTTACCTTTTGATTTAGTGTTCAGAATGACACGAATCCAACTCCCACGTTAAACTTGCTCCATTTTCGATATTGTGACAAAATTTAACACTAAAATAGCCATGACAAACGTTCCAAGTAATCCATTCTATCCCAACCTGTGTGGTGTCATGCATTATGCTTCATTAGTCAACCTTTTTTCAATGAGCACCAGTGATTAGTTTGGAATGATCAATTTTGCTGGCCGAGAAGTTTGACATGTCTGCAATAAATCATGTTTAACTTTTGATTTTGAGTTTAGAATGACACGAATTCAATGCCCACATTAAGCTAGCACAATTTTCTATATTGTTTCAAAATTTAAGACCAAAATAGCTTTGAAACATCCTCCAGATTATCCAATCTGTCTCAAACTACATGATACCATGCATTATACTTCATTTGTAAAACTTTGCGCAATCAGCACAAATGATCATTTTAGAATGATCAATTTAACTGGCCAAACAACTTAACATATCCACACTAAATCGTCTTTAACTTTTAATTCAGAGTTCAGAACGACACGAATCCAACGTCCACGTTAAGGTAGCTCAATTTTCTCTATTCTGAAAAATATTTTCTCCAGTCTATCCCAAACTGCGTGATTCCATGCATTATGTTTCATTTGTAAACCTTTGCTCAATGAGAACCAATGATCAATTTAAGTGGCCGAGCAGTCCGAACTAAATTGTTTTTAACTTTTGATTCAAAGTTCAGAATGACACGAATCCAATGCCCACGTTAAGCTAGCTCAATTTTCTATATTGCGACAAAAGTTTAGACCAAAATAGCTACGATAAAGCCTCTAAGTAATCCAATATATCCCAAACTACGTGATGCCATGCATTATGTTTCATTTGTAAACTTTTGCTCAATGAGCACCAATGATTAGTGTAGAATGATCAATTTAAGTGGCCGGTAGACTTGACATGTACGCACTAAATCGTCTTTAAGTTTTGATTTAGTGTTCAAAATGACACGAATCCAAATCCCACGTTAAACTAGCTCAATTTTATATATTGTGGCACAATTTAAGACCGAAATAGCTATGGCAAAGCCTCCAAGTAATCCAATCTCTCCCAAACTGCATGATGCCATGCATTATGCTTTATTTGTAAACGTTTACTTAATTAGCAACAATGATCAGTTTAGAATGATCTATTTAACTGGCCGATCAATTTGACATGACCGCACTAAATCGTGTTTAACTTTTGATTTAGAGTTCTGAATGATACGAATCAAACGCCCACGTTAAGCTAGGTCAATTTTGAATATCGTGAGAAAATTTAACACCGAAACGGATAGGAAAAAAGCCTCTAATTAATCCAATCTATCCGAAACTAAGTGATGCGATGCAGTATGTTTAATTTTTAAACCTTTGCTCAATGAGCACCAATGATCAGTTCGGAATGAATAATTTCACTGGCCGATCAACATGAGATGTTCGCACTAAATCGTCCCTAAATTTTTATTTAGCACCAATGTCCAGAATGACATGAATCCAACGCCCAAGTTAAGCTAGATAAATTTTCTATATTGCGACAAAATTTAATACCAATATAGCTACAACAAAGTCTCCAAGTAATCAAATCTATCCCAAACTTTGTCATGCCATTGTATACCTTTGTCCAATGAGCAACAGTGATCAGTTTAGAATAATCTATTTAACTAGCCGATAAATTTGGCATATACGCACTAAATCCTCTTTAATTTTTGATTTAGAGTTTAGAAGACATGGATCCAATGCCCACATTAAGCTATCTCCATTTTTTCTATTGTGACAAAATTTAACACGGATATAGGTACGAAAAACCCTCCAAGAAATCCAATATATCCCAGCCTACGTGGTGTCATGCATTATGATTCATTTGTAAACCTTTGCTCAATCAGCACCAATGATCAGTTCGGAATGATCAATTTAACTGGCCGAGCAGTTTGACATGTCCGCACTAAATCGTCTTTAACTTTTGATTCAGAGTTTAGAATGACACGAATTCAACAGCCACGTCAAGCTAGCAAAAATTTTTATTGTGACAAAATTTAAGACTGAAATAGCTATGACAAGGCATCCAAGTAATCGAATCTATACCAAACTCATCATGCCATGCATTATGCTTCATTTGTAAACCTTTGCTCAATTAGCCATAGTGACAAGTTAAGAATGATCAATTAAATTGGCCTATAAGTTTCACATATTCGCACTAAATCCTCTTTAACTTTTGATTCAGAGTTCAGAATGACACGAATCCAACGCCCACGTCAATCTAGCTCCATTTTCTCTATTGAGAAAAAATTTAACACCGAAATAGCTACGACAAAGCCTCTAAGTAATCCAATCTATCCCAAACTAAGTGATGCCATGCATTATGTTTCATTTTTAAACCTTTGCCCAATGAGCAGTAATTATCAGTTCAGAATGATTCATTTCACTGGCCAATCGACATGACAGGTTCGCACTAAATGGTGTTTAACATTTTATTTAATGTTCAGATTGACACGTTCCAACGCCCATGTTAAGCTAGCTAAATCTTCTATATTGTGACAAAATTTAAGACCAAAATAGCTACGACAAATCCTCCAAGTAATCCAACTTATCCCAAGCTGCATCATGCCATGCATTATGCTTCATTTGTAAACCTTTGCTCAATGAGCAACATTGATAAGTTAAGAATGAACTATTTAACTAGACGATCAGTTTGACATATCCGCACTAAATCCTTTTTAACTTTTGATTCTGAGTTGAGAATGACACGAATCCAATGCCCACGTTAAACTAGCTCCAGTTTCTATATTGTGACAGTTTTTAACACCAAAATAGCTACGGAAAACCCTCCAAGTAATCCAATCTATCCCAACCTGTGTGGTGTCATGCATTATTATTCATTTTTAAAACTTTGCTAAATCAGCACCCGTGATCAGTTTGGAATGATCAATTTAACTAGCTGAGCATTTTGACATGTCCGCACTAAATCTTCTTTAACTTTTGATTCAGAGTATAGAATGACACGAATTCAACACCCACGTTAACTATCACAATTTTCTATATTATGACAAAATTTAGGACCGAAAAAGCTATGACAAAGCCTCCAAATATTCCAATCAATCCCTAACTGCGTGTTGCCATGAATTATGCTTTATTTTTAAACCTTCACTCAATGAGCACCAATGATCAGTTTAAAAAGATCAATTAAACTGGCCAAGCAACTTGACATATCCCCACTAAATCGTCTTTAACTTTTAATTCACAGTTCAGAATGACACGAATCCAACACCCACGTTAAGCTAGCTCAGTTTTCTATATTGTGACAAAATGTAAGACCAAAACAGATGCGGCAAAGATTCCAAGTAATCCATGTCTATCCCAAACTGCGTGATGTAATGCATTAGGCTTCATTTGTAAACCTTTGCTCAATGAGCAACAGTGACCACTTTAGAATGATCTATTTAACTAGCTGATCAGTCTGACATATCTGAACTAAATCCTCTTTAACTTTTCATTCAAATTTCAGAATGACATGAATCCAATGACCACGTTAAGTTTGCTCCATTTTCTCTATTGTGACGAAATTTAACACCGATATAGCTACGACAAACCCTCCAAGTAATCCAATCTATTCACACCCGCGTGGTGTCGTACATTATGCTTCATTTGTAAACCTTTGCTCTATCAGCACCAGTGAACAGTTTGGAATGATCAATTTCACTGGCCAAGCAGTTTGACATGTCCTTACTAAATCATCTTTAACTTTTGATTTAAATTTTAGAACGACACGAATTCAATGCCCACATTAAGCTAGCAAAATTTTCTATATTGTGGCAAAATTAAAGACCAAAATAGCTATATGACAGAGCCCCCAAGTTATCCAATCTATCCCAAAATGTGTGATGCCATGCATTATGCTTCAATTGTATACCTTTGCGCAATGAGCACCAATGATAAGTATAGAATGATCAATTAAACTGGCCGATCAACTTTACATATCCGCTCTAAATCGCCTTTTACTTTTGATTCAGAGTTCTGAATGACATGAATCCAACACCCATGTTAAGCTAGCTCAATTTTCTATATTGCGACAAAATTTAAAACCGAAATAGCTATGACAAAGCCTCTAAGTAATCCAATCTATCCCAAAATTCGTGATGTCATGCATTATGTTTCATTTGTAAACTTTTGCTCAATGAGCTCCAATGATTAGTGTAGAATAATCAATTTAACTGGCCGATAGACTTGACATGTTTGCACTAAATCGCCTTTAACTTTTGATTTAGTGTTCAAAATGACGCGAATCCAATGCCCACGTTAAACTAGCTCAATTTTCTATATTGTGACAAAATTTATGACTGAAATAGCTATGACAAAGCCTCTAAGTCATCCAATCTATCCCAAACTAAGTGATGCAATGCATTATGTTTCATTTCTAAACCTTTGTTCAATGAGAACCAATGCTCAGTTCAGAATGATTAATTTCACTGGCCAATCAACATGACATGTTCGCACTAAATCTTCTTTAACTTTTTATTTAATGTTCAGGATGACACGATTCCAACGCCCACGTTAAGCTACCACAATTATCTATATTGTGACAAAATTGAAGACCGAAATAGCCAGTTAAGAATGACACGAGTTAACTTTTGATTAAAAGTTAAGAATGACACGAGTCCAACGCCAATGTTAAACTATCTTAATTTTCTATACTGCGACAAAATTTAAGGCCGAAATAGTTACAACAAAGCATCCAAGTAATCCAATCTATCCCAAACTACGTGATGCCATGCATTCTGTTTCATTTGTAAACTTTTGCTCAATGAGCACCAATGATCAGTGTAGAATGATCAATTTAACTGGACGATAGACTTGACGTGTTCACACTAAATCGTCTTTAACTTTTAATTTAGTGTTCAGAATGACACGAAACCAACGCCCACGTTAAGCTAGCTCAATTTTCTATATTGCGACAAAATTTAAGACCAAAATACCTACGGCAAAGCCTCTAAGTAATCCAATCTATCCCAAACTACGTGATGCCATGCATTATGTTTCTTTGGTAAACTTTTGCTCAATGAGCACCAAAGATCAGTGTAGAATCAATTTAACTGGCCAATAGACTTGACATGTTTGCACTAAATCGTCCTTTACTTTTGATACCGAGTTCAGAATGACACAAATCTAATGCCCCCCTTAAGCTACCTCAATTTTCTATATTTTGAGAAACTTTAAGACCAAACTAGCTACGACAAAGCTCCAAGTAATTCAATCTATCCCAAACTGCGTGATGCCATGCATTATGCTTCATTTGTAAACCTTTGCTCAATGAGCCCCAATGATCAGTTTGGATGATCAATTTAAATGGCCGAGCAGTTTATCCGTATACACTAAATTGTTTTTAACTTTTGATTCATAGTTCAGAATGACACGAATCAAACTCCCACATTAAGCTAGCTCAATTTTCTATATTGCGAAAACGTTTAAGACCAAAATAGCTACGACAAAGCCTCTAAGTAATCCAATCTATCCCAAACTACGTGATGCCATGCATTATATTTCTTTGTAAGCTTTTGCTTAATGAGCACCAATGATCAATTTAACTGGCCAATAGACTTGACATGTTCGCACAAAATCATCTTTAACTTTTGATTTAGTGTTACGAAAGACACGAATCCAACGCCCACGTTAAGTTAGCTCAATTTTCTATTTTATCAAAAAATTGAAGTCCAAAATAGATACGACAAAGTCTCAAAGTAATCCAATCTCTCCTAAACTGCGTGATGCCATGCATTATGCTTCATTTGTTAACCTTTGCTTAATTAGCAATAGTGATCAGTTTAGAATGATCTATTTAACTGGCCGATCAGTTTGACATGTCCGCACTAAATCGTCTTTAACTTCTTATTCAGAGTTCATAATGACACGATTCCAAAGCCCATATTAAACTACCTCAAGTTCTATATTGTGACATAATTTAAGATCGAAATAGCTACGACAAAGCCTCTAAGTAATCCAATCTATCCCAAAAAGTGATGCAATGCATTATGTTTCATTTTTAAACCATTGCTCAATGAGAACCAATGATCAGTTTAGAATGATTAATTTCAGTGGCCTATCAACATGAAATTTTCGCACTAAATCGTCTTTAACTTTTTATTTAATGTACAGGATGACACGAATCTAATGCCCATGTTAACTAGCACTTTTTTCTATATTGTGACAAAATTGAAGACCGAAGTATTTACGAAAAAGCCTCCAAGTAATCCAATCTATCCCAAGCAGCGTCATGCCATGCATTATGCTTCATTTGTAAACCTTTTCTCAATGACCAGTAGTGATCAGTTTGGATGGTAAATTTAACTGGCCCAGCAGTTTGACATGTCTGCACTAAATTGTTTTTAACTTTTGATTCAAAGTTCAAAATGACACAAATCCAACACCCACGTTAAACTTACTCAATTTTCTATATTGCGGGCAAATTTAGGACCGCAATAGCTATGAAAAAAGACTCCAAATCATCCAATCTATCCCAAACTACATGATGCCATGCATTATGTTTCATTTGTAAGCTTTTGCTCAATGAGCAGCAAAGAACAGTGTAGAATGATCAATTTAACAAGCGATAGACTTGACATGTTCGCACAAAATTTAGGACCGAAATAGATACGACAAAGCATCTAAGTAATCAAGTCAATCCCAAAATAAGTGATGTCGTGCATTATGCTTCATTTTTAAACCTTTGCTCAATTAGAACCAATGATCAGTTAAGAATGATTAATTTCACTCGCGGATCAACATAACTTGTTCGCACTAAATCGTCCTTAACTTTTTAATTAATGTACTAGATGACACGAATCCAACGCCCACATTTAGCTAGCTCAATTTTCTACGTAGCGACAAAATTTAAGACCGAAATAGCTACGACGAACCATCTAAGTAATCCAATCTATCCAAAACTACGTGATGCCATGCATTATGTTTCATTTGTAAACTTTTGCTCAATGAGCACCAATGATCAGTGTAGAATGATCAATTTAACTTGCCAATAGACTTGACATGTTCGCACTAAATCATCTTTAACTAATGATTAGGGTTTAGAATAACATGAATCCAACACACATGTTAAGCTAGCTGAATTTTCTATATTGTGTCAAAATTTAAGACCAAAAGAGCTACGAAAAAGGCACCAAGTAATCCAATCTATCCCAAACTGCGTGATACCATGCATTATGCTTCATTTGTAGATCTTTGCTTAATTAGCAACAGTGAATAGTTTAGAATGATCTATTTAACTAATCGATCCATTTGACATGTCCACAATAAATCAACTTTAACTTTAGATTTAGAGTTCAGAATGACATGAATCCAACGCCCACATTAAACTAGCTCAATGTTCTATGTTTTGACAAAATTTAAGACCGAAATAGCTACGACATTGCCTCTATGTAATCCAATCTATGCGAAACTAAGTGATGCCATGCATTATGTTTCATTTTTAAATCTTTGCTCAATGAGCACCAATGATCAGTTCGGAATGAATAATTTCACCGGCCAATCAACATGACACGTTCGCACTAAATCGTCCTTAACATTTTTTTAATATTCAGAATGACACGAATCTAACGCCCACGTTAAGCTAGCTAAATTTTCAATATTGTAAGAAGATTTAAGACAAAATAGCTATGACAAAGTCTCCAAGTAATCCAATCTATCCTAAACTGCGTCATGCCATGCATTATGCTTCATTTGTAAACTTTTGCTCAATGAGCAAGAGTGATCAGTTTAGAATGATATATTTAACTAGCCGATCAGTTTAACATATCCGCAATAAATCCTCTTTCGCTTTTGATTAAGAGTGTAGAATGACAGGAATCCAAGCCCACGTTAGGCTAGCTCCATTTTCTCTATTGTGACAAACTTTAAACCCAATATAGCTACTACAAACCCTCCAACTGATGCAATCTATCCCAAACTGCGTGGTGTCATGCATTATTCTTCGTTACTAAACCTTTGCTCAATGAGCACCAGTGATCAGTATGGAATTATCAATTTAACTGGCCGAGCACTTTGACATGTCCGTACTAAATCGTCTTTAACTTTTGATTAAGAGTTTAGAATGACACTAATTCAATGCCCACATTAAGCGAGCTCAATTTTCTATATTGTGACAAAATTTCAGACTAACATAGCTATGGCAAAGCCTCCAATCAATCTAATCTATCTCAGGCTGTGTGATGTCTCATGCATTGTGCTTCATTTGTAAACCTTTGCTCAATGAGCACCAGTGATCAGTTTGGAATGATCAATTTAACTTGCCTAGCAGTTTGACATGTCCGCACTAAATTGTTTTTAACTTTTGATTCAAAGTTCAGAATGACACGAATCCAACGCCCACGTTAAGCTAGCTTAATTTTCTATACTGGGAAAAATTAAGAGCGATATAGCTATGACAACGCTTCTAAGAAATCCAATATATCCCAAACTATGTAATGACATGCATTATGTTTCATTTCTAAACTTTTTCTCAATGAGCTCCAATGATCAGTGTAGAATAATCAATTTAACTGGCCGATATACTTGACATGTGTGCACTAAATCGTCTTTAACTTTTGATTTATTGTTCAGAATGACACGAATCCAACACGCACGTTAAGCTAGCTCAATTTTCAATATTGTGACAAAATATAAGACCAAAATAGCTACAAAAGAGACTCCAAGTAATCCAATCTATCCCAAACTAGGTGATGCTATGCATTATGCTTCATTTGTAAACCTTTGCTCAATGAGCACAAGTGATCAGTTCGGATGCTCAGTTCAAGATGCCGAGCAGTTTGACATGTCTGCACTAAATTGTTTTTAACTTTTGATTCAAACTTCAGAATGGCACGAATCCAACACCCATGTTAAAGTAGCTCAATTTTCTATATTGCGACAGAATTTAGGAATGAAATAGCTATGACAAACCCTCTAAATAATTGAATCTATCCCAAGCTACCTGATGCCATGCATTATGTTTCATTTGTAAACTTTTGATCAATGAGCACCAATGATCAGTGTAGAATGATCAATTTAACTGGCCGATATATTTGACATGTTCGCATTAAATCATCTTGAACTTTTGATTTGGTGTTCAGAATGACACGAATTCAACACCCACGTTAAGCTAGCTCAAATTTCTATATTGTGACAAAATTTAAGACCGAAACAGCTACGACAAAGCCTCCGAGTAATCCAATCTATACCAAACTGCATGATACCATGCATTATGCGTCAATTGTAAACCTTTGCACAATGAGAAAAAGTGATTAGTTTAGAATGATCTATTTAACTAGCCGGTCAGTTCGACATATCCACACTGAATCCTGTTTAACTTTTGATTCAGAGTTCAGAATGACAGGAATCCAACGCCCACGTTATGCTTGCTCCATTTTCTCTATTGTGACAAAATATAACACCGATATAGCTACGACAAACCCTTCAAGTAATCCAATGTATCCCAAACTAAGTGATGCCATGCATGTTTCATTTTTAGAAATTTTCTCAATGAGCACAAATGATTAGTTAAGAATAATTAATTTCACTGGCCGATCAAAATGACATGTTCGCACTAAATCGTCTTTAAGTTTTTATTTAATGTTCAAGATGACACGAATCCAACGCCCAGGTTAATCTAGCACAATTTTCTATATTTTAAGAAAATTTAAAACCCAAATAGCTATGACAATGCCTCCACGTAATCCAATGTATCCCAAACTGCGTCATGCCATGCAGTATGCTTCATTTGTAAACCTTTGCTCAATTAGCAACTGTGATAAGTTTTGAATGATCTATTTAACTGGCTTATCAGTTTAACATGGCCGCACTAAATCGTTTTTAACTTTTGATTCAGAGTTCAGAATGACACAAATCCAACGCCCACGTTAATGTAACTCAATTTCTATATTGTGACAAAATTTAAGACCGAAATTGCTATGACAAAGCCTCCATATAATCCAATCTATCCCAAAATGTGTGATTCCATGCATTATGCTTCATTTGTAAACCTTTGCTCAATGAGCACTAGTGATCAGTTGGAATGATCAATTTAACTGGCCGAGCAGTTTTCTAGCTCAGAAAGACAACACCCATGTTAAACTAGCTCAATTTTCTATATTGCGACAAAATTTAAGACCGAAATAGCTACGACAAAGCCTCTAAGTAATCCAATCTACTTGATGCCATGCATTATGTTTCATGGTAAACTATTGCTCAATGAACCCTAATGATCAGTGTAGAATGATCAATTTAACTGGCCGATGGACTTGACATGTTCACACTAAATCGTCTGTAAGTTTTGATTTAGTGTTCAAAATTACACGAGTGCAACACCCACATTAATCTAGCCCAATTTTATATATTGTCACAAAATTTAAGACCAAAATAGCTACGAAAAAGCCTAAAAGTAATCCAATCTTTCCCGAAGTGCGTGATGCCATGCATTACACTTCATTTGTAAACTTTTACTTAATTAGTGAAACTGATCAGTTTGGAATGATCTATTTAACTGGCGGATCAGTTTCACATGTCCACACTAAATCGTCTTTTTTTTTTTAGAGTTCAGAATGACATGAATCAAACGTCCACGTTAAGCTAGCTCAATTTTATATATTGTGGAAAAATTTAAGAACGAGATAGCTACGACAAACCCTCTAAGTAATCCAATCTATCAGAAACTAAATGTTGCCATTCATTATGTTTTATTTTTAAAACTTTGCTCAATGAGCACCGATTATCAGTTCAGAATGAATAATTTCACTGGCTAATCAACATGACATGTTCGCACTAAATCATCCTTAACTTTTTATTCAATGTTCAGAATGACACGAATCCAACGCCCAAGTTAAGCTTGGTAAATTTTCTATATTGTGACATAATTTAAGATCAAAATAGCTATGAAAAAAACACCAAGTAATCCAATCTATCCCAAATATCATAATGCCATGCATCATGCTTCATTTGTAAACCTTTGCTCAATGGGCAACAACGATTAGTTTAGAATGATCTATTGAACTAGCCGATCATTTTGACTTTTGATTCAGAGTTAAGAATGAAACGAATCCAACGCCCACGTTAGACTAGCTCCATTTTCTCTATTGTAACAAAATTTAACACCAATATAGCTATGACAAACCCTGAAAGCAATCCAATCTATCCCAACCTGCCTGGTGTCATGCATTATGCTTCATTTTTAAACCTTTGCTAACTCAGCACTAGTGATCGGTTTGGAATGATCAATTTAACTGACGGAGAAGTTTGACATGTCCGGACCAAATCATTTTTAATTTTTGATTCAGAGTTTAGAATAACATGAATTCAACGCCCACGTTAATCTAGCAAACTTTTCTATATTGTGACAAAATTGAAGGCCGAAATAGCTACGACAAAGCCTCCAAGTAATCGAATCTATCCCAAACTGCGTGATGCTATGCATTATGTTTCATTTATAAACCTCTGCTCAATGAGCACCAATGACCAGTTTTGAATGATCAATTTTACTAGCCGATCAGCTTAACATATTCGCAGTAAATCTTCTTTAACTTTTCATTTGGTGGTAAGAATCACATGAATCCAACGCCCACGTTAAGTTACCTCAATCTTCTATATTGTGACAAAATTTAAGACTGAAATAGCTCCGACAAAGCCTTCAACTAATCCAATCTATCCCAAACTACGTGATGCCATGCATTATGTTTCATTAGTAAACTTTTGCTCAATGAGCACCAATGAACAGTTTAGAATGATCAATTTAACTGGTCGATCAAGTTGATATGTCCACACTAAATCGTCTTTAACTTTTTATTTAGTGTTAAGAATGACTCAAATCCAACGCCCACATTAAGCTAGCGAAATTTTCTATATTGTGAAAAATTGAAGACCGAGATAGCTACGGCAAAGTATCCAACTATTCTAATCTTTCCGAAACTGTGTGATGCTATACATTATGCTTCATTTGTAAACCTTTGCTCAATGAGCACTAGTGATCAGTTTAGAATCATCAATTTAACTGGTTGATAACCTTGACATGTTCGCACTAAATCGTGTTTGACTTTTGATTTGGTGCTAAGAATGAAACGAATCCAAAGCCCATCTTAAGCTAGCTCAATTTTCTATATTGTGACAAAATTTAAGGTAGAAATAGCTACGAAAAAGCGTCCAAGTAATCCAATCTATCCCAAACGGCCTGATGCCATGCATTATGCTTTATTTGAAAACCTTTGCTCAATGAGCACCAATGATAAGTTTAGAATGATCATTTTGACTAGATGATCAACTTGACATATCCGCACTAAATCATCTTTAAATTTTGATCTAGAGCTCAAATGACATGAATTCAACACCTAGGTTAAAGTAGCTCAAATTTCCATATTGTGACGACATTTGCGAGTGCAAGAGCTATGACAAAGCCTCAAAGTAATCCAATCTATCCCAAGCTGCTTGATACCATGCATTATATTTCATTTATAGGCCTTTACTCAAGGAGTACCAATGATCACTTTAGAATGATCAATTTAACTGGTCGATCAACTTAACATGTCCGCACTAAATCGTCTTTAACTTTTAATTTAGTGTTCAGAATGACTGGAATCCAATGGCCACGTTAAGCTATCTAACCTTTCTATGTTGTGACAAAATTTAACACTAAATAGCTACGATAAAGCCTCCAAGTAATACAATCTATCCCAAAACTGCGTGATGTCATGCATTCGGCTTTATTTGTAAACATTTGCTTAATGAGCACTAGTGATCAGTTTAGAATCATCAAATTAACTGGCCGATCAGTTTAAAATGTCCGCAATAAATCGTCTTTTAACTTTTGATTCAGAGTTTAGAATGACACAAATTCAGCGGGAAAACAGCCGATTCCACCGTAAACCTATGCTCGTAGGATTATTTATACACGAATTATCATATCATGCTGATATCTACATAAATTATATATATTTTTGAATTTTAGACACAAACATTTAAATCGTGACTATTTCCACCAAATAAACGGTTTCCGTGTGTTTCTCCGTTACACGTGATGATGTGGCTGCCACGTCGGATGGTGAACTTAAACGACATCGTTTTTGCTAAAGTTTTATGCGACTGAGAAAGAAACAAAACGACGTCGTTTTGGTAAAAAACAAAAATGATGTCGTTTTGTTATAAATTTTTTTTTTTTAAAAACGTAAACCAAAACGACGTCGTTTTGGGCTTTACCAAAACGATGTCGTTTAGTCTGTCATTTCTCTGCAACCTCAGCAAACGTCCGCCAGTTTACCTCTTCCGGCTATCCTTCTAACAGGTTTTTAGCTTAGGATTTTCACTTTATGCTATGCGAAATTTTGGACGATGTGTAGTCGTTTGGTTTTAAACCTATAGGATTGATCGATTTTTTGGTTTATTTATTGATATTCGGTGAATGTTGTGTAGCTTTCATTTAACACCGCCGGCTAACTGGGGAATCCAGATAGTTCTAGAGAGGAAGGCATTTGTGATTGAGCGATTCGGTAAATTCGCCAAGATGTTGCCGTCTGGGATTCACTTCCTCATTCCCTTCGTGGATTGCATTGCTTATGTTCATTCCCTCAAGGAAGAAGCAATCCGGATTCAAAATCAGACTGCGATTACCAAATACAACGTTAGTATCCATATCGATGGTGTTCTTTATGTAAAGGTCATTGATGTAAGATTGAATATCAATCTCACAAGCGGTACGGCCGTGACTCGTAAGACCGAGAATCTCTCTTGGCTTAAGCGGGCAAGGGAACTAAAAGGAGGGGGTTTTGATCGAATCACACGATCAAAGGTGAACCAAGGGAGTTTGAATCTCTCAAACTAACCTGGCCGTGGCTTCAATAAAAAGGAAGTGAATCACACACTTTATTTCTAAAGAACAAGAACAAGACTCAAAGACAAGGCTTTGAAGAAAATACTTTGTATTCAAATTTAATTTCAATGGTGGTCTATCTTTACAATGAGGTCGTGCTGAGCTTATATTGTGCTCCTAGCAATGGTCCTAAACCTAAAAAGGAGAAAAGGAAATCATACATTTAAAATATATGGCTGTTGGCCATTAATGTCTAGTTTGGCCAACAAGAAAAGTGTATATGCTTGTATCTTGAGAGCTTTGGGGCGAATGTAATGTGTCTAGGTACATCCTAGATGTTTTGGAAAGTCTTCAATACGTTCCCAAGTTGCAAGGAATAGAGATATTGCAATCTGAACACATTAAGTGCACTTTGGTCCATATATGGCAAGTCTTGGAGGAAAGGGATTCGCCTGATCCTCTGGTGGCTGGTGCATGGTAGGTTTATTTTGGGCTTCCTTAGGGCCTTAATAATATCTCCTGGACGCCATGTTTTGGTTTGCAAGTGATTAAACCAGTTGGCCATCTGACTTGCCATAAACGGCTCCAATCGGTTCGTTTGAAGGCACGGATGGACAGGCCTGGTCCAAGGCGTGTTTGAGCTTCTAGAAGTGCTTAAGGGAGCTCCTAGAAGTACCAAAAAGTCTCCTGGTTGCCAAAGAAACGTTTGGAGACTTTCATATAAGGAAAGTTCCAGATATGGCATGTTTCGAAAACTCCAATTTGATGTATGGTGCATGACTTGATCTGGGCTTGTTTGGGGTGAGCTCCATGTCGTCCCGTGTCCTCTGTGAGTCAGGATTATAGGCCAGGTTTGGTCTTTGCTGGCCGCTTCTTGATTAAGCTTGGATTCATGAAGATACACCCATGTATCCTTCTGCGTGTATTTGGCCGCATTTGTGTTCCTTGGGCCAGCTGGGCCAGGAAGTTGGCCAGGGGTTGTACCGATGACCTCATCATTCCCTCCTCCTTCCAAATGTTTTGCCCTCCAAACAGTTTTTCCTGCACATAGAGAAGGCAAGTTAATACCTTGATTTACTTGTGGGTTTAGGGTATTACCTCGGTTTATGGCCCTTATATGGTTAGGATGTGGGCATGGTGCATCTGGCGGTTGCTCCCTGATAAGAAAGGAAGAAATTACTCCTTTCCATAGCAGCTGGTGGCTTTGCTTTGCCTCAAAGGTGTTGGGTTCTCCATTGTCTCCTCTTGATTCCGAAAATTGGTTTAATGTAGGAGGTGGGTCTTCTTGACCTTTGATGAATCCTTGCTTTATTAGACCTGTTTCAGCAACCTTTGGAAAAGAAAAATGCATTATGCTAGTACTGGAAATTTCAATTTGAATCTCCTTTATTGCCTTAACACTTTTAGGCTTAACATTTTCGCGTTCTACTCGTAAGCTTGTGATTAGTTGTCTAGTTGGACATGTCTTAGCAAAGTGTCCTCTTCCTTGACATCTATAGCATATAATTTCATCTATTTTCACATTGTTAGAGGACTTACCTGGCATTCCCTTTCTGTGTATTCCAAGCAATGGCGTTGATGGTTGCATGTGTGCTATGGCTTGGGGCTTTCGAGCTTGCTGGTCAATTTTTGGTTGGACCATCTGCTTAGCTACCTTTTGTCCTTCTAAGGTGTATGAAAACACGTTTTTATGCTCAGAGCAGTACGCAATCTTGGCCTTATGAAAGGGCTGCATGTTTGGTGTAGACATCTCACTCCTCGATGTTGTTGGGTGCATAGGTTGTGTGGCGATGTTTCTGCGTGTTTGGTACTTCTTCACAAACTCTCTATACATTCGTGCCTTAAGGTCTCCCCAATCAAGGACTGGTTTGTTGTAGAAGGTCCGTGCATTTTCCTTCAACCACCAATTGTAGGCATCTCCAACGAGCATATCAACGGCATATGAGAGTTTCTCTTCTTTGGGGATGTTGTTTGAGCGCAGCCATTGTTTCATGTTGGTTTCCCATCGGAGGTATTCATCTGGGTCCTTTTTATACCCTGAAAAGGTTAGAGATTTGGAATTGTAAATATATACCTTACTTGTCTGATTTCTTGATCTAGTTGGAGTGGTGTATGTTGGCACTCGGCTTGACACAACAAAATGGCAATGTGTAATTTTCTTTGGCCAGCTTCTGTCAGTGGAATAGTAGTCTGGTGGCTCTGGTTTGAGTTCTTCAACTTCAGTTTCATTGTCAAAATGATATTCTGAATAGTCTTCATGCCATGTCCCATATCCATTAGAATCATCTACGCCGGACAAGTCTTGGTCATAGTCTAGTGGTTCTGGTTCAAGGTTTTCTCCGTCTGATTCTTCCCTAAAATCAGTTTCCAAATAGTCTTGATTCCATAACTCTTCTGCATAGTCACACTCGTTGGTGCTTAGGCATTGATCATAGTCGTTGTGTAGACTACAATCAGTTTGTGGTATGCTCATGGTGTCTTCTTCTTCATCATAGTGCTCCATCATTAAATTTTGTACCTTGCACAACAATAAAAAGAGATATCAGGCCCAAATCAACAAATAAGGAAACTACACTCTAGTGAATATATAATATTAACACATAAGTAGTAGTAAAAGGAAAATCGATAAAAGTAAATATTTTGAGGTTTTTGTTTTTGTTTCTTTTGGAAACTAACTTTAAAGCAAACTAAAAGACAATAATTTTTTTTTAGTTTTTGATATTTTAAATTAATTTAGGACGAAAAAACAATATTCAATGAATCTTTCTTTCTTTCTTTTTTAACTTTACTAGTAACTAAATTCGAAAATAACAAAATGAGTGATGCTTATATTTTTGGTTTTTTTTCTTATGATGAACGAAATTAAGTAAACATGAAATACAATTTTTTGAGTTGGTTTTAGATTTATATGAGAGCAAACAAAAAAAAACAAGAATCAACAAGAAACAATGCAAATGAAGAATAAGAACAAATATTTTTATTTGGTTTTTTTATAAGATGTAAATAAGAAAAAATGCAAAACAAAAACATAAAAAATAAAAGATAAAGGTTGGATGAAAACAACCTGGGATAGGAGCTTTTAGCTCTGATACCAAATGATGTAAGATTGAATATCAATCTCACAAGCGGTACGGTCGTGACTCGTAAGACCGAGAATCTCTCTTGGCTTAAGCGGGCAAGGGAACTAAAAGGAGGGGGTTTTGATCGAATCACACGATCAAAGGTGAACCAAGGGAGTTTGAATCTCTCAAACTAACCTGGCTGTGGCTTCAATAGAAAGGAAGTGAATCACACACTTTATTTCTAAAGAACAAGAACAAGACTCAAAGACAAGGCTTTGAAGAAAATACTTTGTATTCAAATTTAATTTCAATGGTGGTCTATCTTTACAATGAGGTCGTGCTGAGCTTATATAGTGCTCCTATAAATGGTCCTTAACCTAAAAAGGAGAAAAGAAAATCATACATTTAAAATATATGGCTGTTGGCCATTAATGTCTAGTTTGGCCAACAAGGAAAGTGTATATGCTTGTATCTTGAGAGCTTTGGGGCGAATGTAATCTGTCTAGGTACATCCTAGATGCTTTGGAAAGTCTTCAATACGTGCCCAAGTTGCAAGGAATAGAGATATTGCAATCTGAACACATTAAGTGCACTTTGGTCCATATATGGCAAGTCTTGGAGGAAAGGGATTCGCCTGATCCTCTGGTGGCTGGTGCATGGTAGGTTTATTTTGGGCTTCCTTAGGGCTTTAATAATATCTCCTGGACGCCATGTTTTGGTTTGCAAGTGATTAAACCAGTTGGCCATCTGACTTGCCATAAACGGCTCCAATCGGTTCATTTGAAGGCACGGATGGACCGGCCTGGTCCAAGGCGTGTTTGAGCTTCTAGAAGTGCTTAGGGGAGCTCCTAGAAGTACCAAAAAGTCTCCTGGTTTCCAAAGAAACGTTTGGAAACTTTCATATAAGGAAAGTTCCAGATATGGCAAGTTTCGAAAACTCCAATTTGATGTATGGTGCATGACTTGATCTGGGCTTGTTTGGGGTGAGCTCCATGTCGCCGCGTGTCCTCTGTGAGTCAGGATTATAGGCGAGGTTTGGTCTTTGCTGGCCGCTTCTTGATTAAGCTTGGATTCATGAAGATACACCCATGTATCCTTCTGCGTGTATTTGGCCACATTTGTGTTCCTTGGGCCGGCTGGGCCGGGAAGTTGGCCAGGGGTTGTACAGATGACGTCATCAGTCATCTTCTTGCTTTTACAATCCATTTCCTCATGATTTAATTTTTCTCAAGTTCGATTACCTCTTTTTATTCTTATATCTTTTTATCAATCTGTTTTTTGGGCAGATAGTGGATCCTAAATTGGCTTCTTATGGCGTTGAGAGTCCTATCTATGCTGTTGTGCAGCTGGTTCAGACCACAATGCGTAACGAGCTTGGTAAGATCACGCTTGATAAGACCTTTGAGGAACGAGATACTCTCAACGAGAATATAGTCGTTCGTTCTCTGTGTTTCTTTATCCGTGTTTCAAGTTTTAGAACTCACTGTTAGAAGGATAGCCGGAAGAGGTAAACTGGCGGACGTTTGCTGAGGTTGCAGAGAAACGACACACTAAACGACATCGTTTTGGTTTTAGAAAAAATTATAACAAAACGACGTCGTTTTGTTTACTTCTCAGTCGCGTAAAACTTTAGCAAAAACGACGTCGTTTAATTTCAACATCCGACGTGGCAGCCACGTCATCACGTGTAACGGAGAAACACATGGAAACCGTTTATTTGGTGAAAATAGCCACGATTTAAATGTTTGTGTCTAAAATTGAAAAATACATATAGTTTATGTAGATATCAGCATGATATGATAATTCATGTATAAATAATCCTACGAGCACAAGTTTATGATGGAATCGGCCGTCTCCCAAATTCAGCGTCCACGTTAATCTAGCACAGTTCTCTATATTTTGAAAAAATTTAAGACCGAAATAGCTACAAAAAGACTGCAAGTAATCCGATCTACCCCAAACTGAGTGATGCCATGCATTATGCTTCAATTGTAAACCTTTGCTCAATGAGCACCAATGATCAGTGTCAAATGATCAATTTAACTGGTCGATAAACTTGACATTTCTGCACTATATCGTCTTTAAGTTCTTATTTAGTGTTTAGAATGACACTGATCCAAAGCCCACGCTAAGCTAGCTCAGATTTCAATATTGTGACAAAATTTAAGAGCAAAATAGCTACTACAAAACCTCCTAGTAATCCAATGTATCCCAAACTGCATGATGTCGTGCATTATGCTTCATTTGTAACTCCTTGCTCAATGAGCGCCACTGATCAGTTTAGAATGTTCAACTTAACAGGCTGATCAACTTGATATGTTTGCACTAAATCTTCTTTAACTTTTAATTCAAAGTTCAACATGACACGAGTCCAACGCCCATGTTAAGCTATCTCATTTCTATATTAAAAAAAATTTTTAAAAAAAATAGCTACGACAAAGCCTCCAAGTAATCTAATCTATCCCAAACTGCATGATGCCACTCATTATTCTTCATATATTAGCCTTTACTGAAAGAGCACCAATGATCATTTTAGAATTATCATTTTAATTGGGCAATCAACTTGACATGTCCGCACTAAATCATCCGCAACGTTTGATCTCTAGTTCGGAATGACAAGACTCAAATGCCGACATTAAGCTAAGTCAATTTTCTATATTGTGATAAAATTTAAGACCAAAATAGCTACGAAAAAGCCTCACAACAATCCAATCTATCCCCAACTGCGTGCTGCCATGCATTATTGTTCATTTGTAAACCTTTTCTTAATCAGCACCAGTGATAAGTTTCAAATGATCAATTTAACTGGTCGATCAACTTCATATGTCCGCAAAAAATCTTCTTTAACTTTTGATTCAGAGTTCAAAATGATACGAATCCAACACAGACGTTAAGCTAGCTGAATTTTCTATATTGTGACAAAATTTAAGACCGAAATAGCTACGACAAAGCTTCCAAGTAATCCAATCTAACACAAACTATATGATACCGTGCATGATGTTTAATTTGTAAACATTTGCTCAATGAGGACCACTGACCAGTTTGAATGATCAATTTAACTAGGCGATCAACTTGACATGTTAGCAAAAACTCGTCTTTAATTTTTGATTTAGTGTTAAGAATGACACAAATCCAACGCTTATGTTAAGCTAGCTCAATATTCTATATTGTGACCAAATTGAAGACGAAAATAGCTACGACAAAGCCTCCAAGTAATCCAATCTATCCCAAACTACGTGATTCCATGATGATTTTTCATTAGTAAACCTTTTCTCAATGAGCACCAATGATCGTTTGGAATGATCAGTTTAACTAGCCGATCAACTTGACATGTCAACACTAAATTATCTTTAACTTTTGATTTAGTGTTAGGAATGACAGGAATCCAACGCCCACGTTAAGCTAGCTCAATTTTCTATATTGTGAACAAACTGAAGACCAAAATAGCTACGAAAAGTCTCCAAGTAATCCAATCTATTCCAAACTGTGTGATGCCATGCATTATGCTTCATTTGTAAAACTTTGCTCAATGAGCACCAATGATATGTTTAGAAAGATCATTTTAACTAGCTGCTCAACTTGACATATCCGCACTAAATCGTCTTTAAATTTTAATCTAGAGCTAAAAATGACATGAATTCAACACCAAGGTTAAGCTAGCTTAATTTTCTATATTGTGACAACGTTTGAGACCGAAAGAGCTATACAAACCCTCAAAGTAATCCAATCTATCATAAACTGCGTGATGCTATGCACTATTTTTATAAGCCTTTATTCAAGGAACACCAATGATCACTTTAGAATGATCAGTTTAACTGGCCGATCAACTTGACATGTCTGCACTAAATCGTTTTTTAACTTTTGATTTAGTGTTAGGAATGACACGAAACCAACGCCCCCATTAAGCTTGCTCAATATTCTATATTGTGAACAAAGTGAAGACCGAAATCGCTTTGAAAAAGTCTCCAACTAATCCAATCTATCCGAAACTGAGTGATGCCATGCATTATGCTTCATTTGTAAACCTTTGCTCAATGAGCACCAATGATCAGTTTAGAATGATCAATCTAACTGCCCGATCAATTTGACATGTCCGCATTAAATCGTCTTTAGCTTTTGATTTAGAGTTCAGAATGACACGAATTCAATGCCTACATTAAGCTAACTCAAATTTCTATATTGTGATAAAATATAAGACCAAGATAGCTAAAAAGAGCCTCCAAGTAATCCAATCTATCTCAAACTTCGTGATGCTATGCATTATGCTTCATTTGTAAGCCTTTGGTCAATGAGCACCAATGATCAGTTTAAAATAATCATTTTAACTAGATGATAACCTTGACAGTTCCACCTTAAATCGTCCTTAACTTTTGATTTTGAGCGGAAAATGGCATGAATACAACGCCCACGTTAAGCTAGATCAATTTTCTTTATTGTGACCAAATTTAGGACCGAAATAGCTATGACAAAGCCTCCAAGTAATCCAATAAATCCAAACTGCGTGATGCCATGCATTATGCTTCATTTGTAAACCTTTGCTCAATAAGCACCAGTGATCAGTTTCGAATGAACAATTTAACAGGCTGATCAACTTGACATGTCCGCACTAAATCGTCTTTCACTTTTGATTTAGTGTTCAGAATGTCACGAATCCAATGCCCACATTAAGCTAACTCAATTTTCTATATTTTGACAAAATTTAATACTTAAATAGCTATGAGAAAGCCTCCAAGTAATCCAATCAATCCCAAAATGTGTGATGCCATGCATTATTCTTCATTTGAAAACCTTTTCACAATGAGCACCAGTGAACAGTTTAGAATGATCAATTTTAACTGGCCGATCAACTTGAGATGTACCCACTAAATCGTCTTTCACTTTTGATTTATTGTTCAGAATGACACGAATCCAACGCTCACGGTAAGCTAGCTCAATTTTCTATATTGTGACAAAATTTAAGACTTATATAGCTAAGACAAAGCCTCAAGGTATACTGATCTATCCCAAACTGCAAGGTGTCATGCCTTATGTTTCATTTGTAAACCTTTGCTCAATGAGCACCAATGATCAGTTTAAATGAACAATTTAACAGGCCGATCAACTTGAGATGTCCGCACTAAATCTTCTTTCACTTTTGATTTAGTGTTCAGAGTGTCACGAATCCAACGCACATGTTAAAGTGACTCAATTTTATAAATTGTGACAAATTTAAGACTGAAATAGCGATGAGAAAGCGTCCACGTCATCCAATCAATCCCGAAATGTGTGATGCCATGCATTATGCTTCATTTGAAAACCTTTGCACAATGAGCACCAGTGAATAGTTTAGAATGATCAATTTAACTGGCCGATCACCTTGAGATGTCCGCACTAAATCATCTTTCACTCTTGATTTATTGTTCAGAATGACACCACCGAATCAAACGCCCGGGGTAAGCTAGCTCAATTTTCTATATTGTGACAAAATTTAATACTTATATAGCTAAGACAAAGCCTCAAGGTATTCCGATCTATCCCAAACTGCATGATGCCATGTCCTATGTTTCATTTGTAAAACTTTGCTCAATGAGCACCAATGATCAGTTTAGAATGATCAATTTAACTGGCCGATCAAATTGACATGTCCGCACCAAATCTTCTTTAACTTTTGATTTAGTGTTCAGAATGTCACGAATCCAATGCCCCACGTTAAGGTAGCTCAATTTTCTATATTGTGACAAAATTTAAAACTTAAATAGGTTTGTCAACAAAGTCTCCAAGTAATCCAATATATCCCAAACTGTGTGATGACACGCATTATGCTTCATATGTAAACCTTTGCTCAATAAGCACCAGTGATCAGTTCAGAATAATCAATTTAACTAGCCAATCAAATTGACATCTCCGCACTAAATCATATTTAACTTTTGATTCAAACTTCAGAATGACACGGATCCAACGCACACGTTAAGATAGCTCAATTTTCTATATTGTGACAAAATTTAAGACCGAAATAGCTACGACAAAGCCTCCAAGTAATCTAACCTGTTCCAAAAAGCGTGATGCCATGCATTATGCTTCATTTGTAAACCTTTGCTCAATGAAAACCAGTGATCTGTTTTGATTGATCAATTTAATTGGCCGATGAACTTGACATGTCCGCACTAAATCGTCTTAAACTTTTGATTTAGTGTTCAGAATGATACGGATCCAACGCCCACGTTAATCTAGCTCAATTTCTATATTATGACAACAGTTAAAACCGAAATAGCTACGACAAAGCCATCAAGGAATCCAATCTATCCCAAATGGCATGATCCAATGCATTATGCTTCATTTGTAAACCTTTGGTAAGTGAGAACCACTGAGCTGTTTAAACTTGACATGTCCGCACTCAATCGTCTTTAACTTTTGATTAAGTGTTCGGAATTACACTAACCCAATGCCCACGTTAAGATAGCTCAATTTTCTATATTGTGATCAAATTTAAGACTGATAGGCACGACAAAGTATCCAATTAATCTAATCTATTCCAAAATGTGTGATGAGATGCATTATGCTTCATTTGTAAGCCTTTGGTCAATGAGCACGAATGATCAGTTTACAATGATCATTTTAAATAGCTCATCAACTTGATATGTGCACACTAAATCGTCTATAACTTTTGATTTTGAAAGCAAAATGACATGAATCCCACGCCCACGTTAAGCTAGATCAATTTTCTATATTGTGAAACAATTTAACACCAAAATAGCTACGACAAAGCCAGCATCAAATCTATCCCAAACAGGCTGATGCCATACATTATGCTTAATTTGTAAACTTTTGCATAGTGAGCACCCATGATCAATTTAGAATGATCAATTTAGAACTTGACATGTCCGCACTAAATTTTCTTTAACTTTCGAGTCACAATTAAGAATTACACGAATCCAATGCCCACAAAAGCTAGGTCAATTTTCCATATTGTGACAATATTTAAGACCGAAATAATTACGAGAAAGCCTCCAAGTAAACCAATCTATCCCGAACTACGTGATGCCATGCATTATGCTTCATTTGTAAATCTTTGCTCAATCAGAACCAGTGATCAGTTTAGAATGATCAATTTAACTGACCAATCAACTTCAGATGTCTGCATTAAATCATCTTTCACTTTTAATTTATTTTCTGGAATGACACGAATCCAACATCCACATTAAGCTAACTAAATTTTCTATATTGTGACAAAATCTAAAACCCAAATAACTATTAGAAAGCCTCCAAGTAATCCAATCTACCCCAAAATGTGTGATGCCAGGCATTATGCTTCATTTGTCAACCTTTCCACAATGAGCACCAGTGATCAGTTTAGAATGATCAATTTTACTGTCCGATCAATTTATGTCCTCACGAAGTCGTCTTTAACTCTTGATTCAAAGTTCATAATGACACGAATCCAACGCCCATGTTAAGGTAGCTTAATTTTCTAGATTGTGACAAAATTTTAGCTTGACAAAGCTAAGACAAAGCCTCCAAGTAATCCAATATATCCCAAACTGCCTAATGCCATGCATTCTGCTTCATTTGTTAACCTTTGCTCAATGAGCACCAATGATTATTTTAGAACGATCATTTTAACTAGCTGATCAACTTGCGATGTCTGTACTAAATCGCATTTAACTTTTGATTTAGTGTTCAGAATGAAACGAATCCACAGCCCACGTTAAGGTAGCTCAATTTTAAATACTGGGAAAATATTTAAGACCAAAATTGTTATGACAAAGCCACCAAGTAATCCAATCTATCCCAAACTATGTGATGAAATGAATTATTTTTCATTTGTAAATCTTTGTTGAAGAAGCACCAATGATCAGTACAGAAAGATCAATTTAACTGACCGATCAACTTTACAGGTCCGCACTAAATCGTCTTTAACTTTTGATTTAGAATTCATAATGCCATGAATCCAACGCCCACGTTAAGCTAGCTCAATTTTCTATATTGTGACAAAATTTTAAGACCGAAATAGGTACAACAAAACCTCCAAGTAATCCAATCTATGCCAAACTGCATGATGCCATGCATTATGCTTCATTTGTAAACCTTTGCTCAATCAGTACCCATGATCAGTTTAGAATGATCATTTTTACTAGCTGATCAACTTGACATATCCGTACTAAATTGGCTTTAACTTTTGAGTCAGAATTTAGAATGACACGAATCCAGCGCCCAAGTAAAGCTTGCTCAATTTTCTATATTGTGACAAAAGTTTAAACCGAAATAGCTACGACAAAGCCTCCAAGTAATCCAATCTATCCCATACTGCGTGAATCCATGCATTGTGCTTCATTTGTAAACCTTTGCTCAATGAGCACTAGTGATGTGTTTAGAATGATCAATTTAACTGGCCGATCAACTTGAGATGTCCGCACTAAATCGTCTTTTACTTTTTATTTAGTTTTCAGAATGACACGAATCCAACGACCACGTTAATCTATCTCAATTTTATATATTGTAAATAAATTTAAGACCGAAATAGCTATGAGAAGGCCTCCATGTAATCCACTCTATCCCAAAATGTGTGATTCCATGCATTATGCTTTATTTGTAAACCTTTGCACAATGAGCACAAGTGATTTAGAATGATCAATTTAACTAGCCGATTAACTTGCGATGTCCGCTCCATATCGTCTTTCACTTTTGATTTAGTGTTCATAATGACACGAATACAACACACACATTAAGCTAACTCAATTTTCTATATTCTAGCAAAATTTAAGACCGAAATAGATATGAGAAGGCCTCCAAGTAATTCAATTTATTCCAAACTGCGTGATGCCACGCATTATGCTTCATTTGTAAACCTTTAAACAATGAGCACAAATGATCACTTTAGAATGATCAATTTAACTGGCTGATCAATTTGACATGTCCGCACTAAGTCGTATTTAACTTTTTATTCAGAGTTCAGAATGACACGAATCCAATGCCAATGTTAACCTAGCTCATTTTCTATATTGTAACAAAATTTAAGATCGAAATAGCTAGGAGAAAGCCTCCATGTAATCCAATCTATCCCAAACTTCGTGATGCCATGCATTATGCTTCATTTGTAAACCTTTGTTCAATGAGCACCAAATGATCAGTTTAAAATGATCAATTTAACTGGCTGATCAAATTGACATGTTCGCACTAAATCATCTTAAACTTTTGATTAATAGTTCATAATAACACGAATCCAACATCTACATTAAGCTAACTAAATTTTTTATATAGTGACAAAATTTTCTACAACAAAGCCTCCAAGTAATCTAGTCTATCCCAAACTACGCGATACCAACAGTATGCTTCATTTGTAAGGCTTTGGTCAATGAGCAGCAATGATCAGTTTAGAATGATCATTTTAACTAGCTGATCAATTTGACATGTCCAAACAAAATTGTCTTTAACTCTTGATTTTGAGAACAAAATAACATGATCAACCGCCTACGTTAAGCTAGCTCAATTTTCTATATTATGACAACATTTAGGACCGAAAAAGCAATGACAAAGCCTCCAAGTAATCCAATCTATCCCAAACTACGTGATGCCATGCATTAAGCTTCATTTGTAAACCTTTGCTCAATGAGCACCCATGATCAGTTTAAAATGGTAATTTTTACTAGGTGATCAACTTCGCATGTGTGTACTAAATTTTCTTTAACTTTTGAGTCAGAATTTAGAATGAAACGAATCCAACACCCAGATAAAGCTAGCTCCCTTTTTTATATTCTGACAAACTTTAAGACCAAAATAGCAACGACAAAGCCTCCAAATAATCCAATCTATACTAAACTGTGTGACACCATGCATTATGCTTCATTTCTAAACCTTTTCTCAATGAGCACTAGTGATCTGTTTAGAATAATCAATTTAACTGAGCGATCAACTTTAGATGTCTGCATTAAATCGTCTTTCACTTTTGATTTAGTGTTTAGAATGACATGAATTCAACGCTCATGCTAAGCTAACTCAATTTTATATATTGTGACAAAATTTAATACCAAAATAGCTCTGACAATGCATCCATGTAATCCAATCTATCCCAAAATGTGTGATGCCATGCATTATGCTTCATTTGTAAACCTTTGCACAATGAGCACGAGTGATCAGTTTAGAATCATCAATTTAACTACCCAATCAACCTGAGATCTCCCCACTATATCATCTTTCCATTTTGATTTACTGTTCATAATGACATGAATCCAACGCCCACGTTAACCTAACTCAATTTTCTATATTGAGAAAAAGCTTAAGACTGAAATAGCTATGAGAAAGCCTCCAAGTAATCCAATCTATTCCAAACTGCGTGATGTCATGCATTGTGCTTCTTTTGTAAATCTTTCCACAATTAACACAAGTGATCACTTTAGAATGATCAATTTAATTATCCGATCAATTTGACCTGTCCGCACTAATTCGTCTTCAACTTTTGATTCAAAGTTCAAAATGACACGAATCCAACGCCAATGTTAACCTAGCTCAATTTTCTATATTGTGACAAAATTTAAGATCGAAATCCTACGAGAAAGCCTCCAAGTAATCCAATCTATCCCAAACTTCGTGATTCCATGAATTATGCTTCATTTGTAAACCTTTGTTCAATGAGCACCAGTGATCAGCTTAGAACGATCAATTTAACTGGCGGATCAACTTGAGATGTCTGTACTTAATCGCTTTCAACTTTTGATTTAGTGTTGAAAATGAGACGAATCTAAGGCCCATGTTAAGGTAGTTCGATTTTAGGTATTGGGACAAAATTTAAGAACAAAATAATTGCGACAAAGCCAGCAAGTAATCCAATATATCCCAAATATGTGATGAAATGTATTATGTTTCATTTGTAAACCTTTACTCAATGAGCACCATTGATTATGATATAATGATCAATTTAACTGGCCGACCAACTTGAGATGTCGGCACTAAATCGCCATTAACTTTTGATTTAGTGTACAGAATGACAAGAATCCAACGCCCATGTTAAGCAAGCTAAATTTTCTACTTTGTGATAAAATTTTAGACCAAAATAGCTACGACAAAGCCTCCATGTAATCCAATCTATCCTAAACTGTGTGATGCCATGCATTATGCTTCATTTGTAAGCCATTGCTCAATGAACACCAATGATCAGTTTAGAATGATCAATTTAACTGGCTGATCAAGTTGACATGTCCGCACTAAACCGTCTTTAACTTTTGATTCACATTTCAGAACGACACAAATCGAAAGCCCACATTAAGGTAGCTGAATTTTCTATATTTTGAAAAAAAATTAATATTGAAATAGCTACGACAAAGCCTCCAAGTAATCAAATCTATCCCAAACTGCTGAAGCCATACATTATGCTTCATTTGTAAACCTTTGCTCAATGAGCACCAATGATCAATTTAGAATGATCATTTTAACTGGCCGATCAACTTGACATATCCAAACTAAATCGTCTTTAACTTTTGATTCAGATTTCAGAATGACATGAATCCAATGTGTACGTTAAACTTACTCAATTTTCTATATTGTGACAAAATTTAAGACCGATATAGCTACATAAAAGCCTCCAACAAATCCAATATATCCCAAACTATGTGATGCCATGCATTATGCTTCATTTGTAAGCCTTTGGTCAATGAGCACCAATTATCAGTTTAGAATGATCATTTTAACTAGATGATCAACTTGACATTTCCACACTAAATCATCTTTAACTCTTCATTTTGAGCGCAAAATGACATTATCAAACGCCCACGTTAAGCTAGCTCAATTTTCTATATTGTGACCAAATTTAAGACTGAAATAGCTACGAAAAAGCCTCCAAGTAATCAAATCTATCCCAAACTACGTGATGCAATGCATTATGCTTCACTTGTAAACCTTTGATCAATGAGCACCCATGATCAGTTTAGAATAATCATTTTTACTAGCGGATCAACTTTACATGTCCACACTAAATTGTCTTTAACTTTTGAGTCGGAATTCAGAATGATACAAATCTAACGCCCACATAAAGCTAGCTCAATTTTCTATATAGTGACAAAATTAAGGCCAAATTTTAATAGCTACGACAAAGCCTACAAGTAATCCAAACTATCCCAAACTGCGTGATATCATGCATTATGCTTCATTTGTAAACATTTGCTCAATGAGCACCAGTGATCAGTTTAGAATTATCAATTTAACTGGCCGATCAACTTGAGATGTCCGCACTTGATTGTTTTTAACTTTTGAGTCCGAATTAAGAATGACACGAATAAAACGCCCACATAAAGCTAGCTCAATTTTTTATGTTATGACAAAATTTAAGACGAAAATAGCTGCGACAAAGCCAACAAGTAATCCAATCTATCCCAAACTGTGTGATACTATGCTTTATGCTTCATTTGTAAACCTTTGCTCAGTGAGCACTAGTGATAGGTTTAGAATGATCAATTTAACTAGCAGATCAACTTGAGATTTGTACACTAAATCGTCTTTCACTTTTGATTTAGTGTTGAGACCGAAGTAGCTATGAGAAAGCCTCCAAGTAATCCAATCTATCCCAAACTGCGCGATGCCATGCATTATGCTTCATTTCTAAATCTTTGCACAATGAGCACCAGTGATCAGTTTAGAATGATCAATTTAACTAGCCGATCAATTTGACATGTCACGTCTTTAACTTTTGATTCAGAGTTCAGAATGACACAAAATCCAACGCCCATGTTAAGCTACCTCAATTTTCTATATTGTGACAAAATTTAAGATCAAAATAGCTACGACAAAGCCTCCGAGTAATCCAATATATCCCAAACTTTGTGATGCCATGCATTATACTTCATTTGTAAACCTTTGCTTAATAAGCACCAGTGATCAGTTTAGAATGATCAATTTAACTGGCCGATCAACTTGAGATGTCCGCACTTGATTGTTTTTAACTTTTGAGTCCGAATTAAGAATGACACGAATAAAACGCCCACATAAAGCTAGCTCAATTTTTTATGTTATGACAAAATTTAAGACGAAAATAGCTGCGACAAAGCCAACAAGTAATCCAATCTATCCCAAACTGTGTGATACTATGCTTTATGCTTCATTTGTAAACCTTTGCTCAGTGAGCACTAGTGATAGGTTTAGAATGATCAATTTAACTAGCAGATCAACTTGAGATTTGTACACTAAATCGTCTTTCACTTTTGATTTAGTGTTGAGACCGAAGTAGCTATGAGAAAGCCTCCAAGTAATCCAATCTATCCCAAACTGCGCGATGCCATGCATTATGCTTCATTTCTAAATATTTGCACAATGAGCACCAGTGATCAGTTTAGAATGATCAATTTAACTAGCCGATCAATTTGACATGTCACGTCTTTAACTTTTGATTCAGAGTTCAGAATGACACAAAATCCAACGCCCATGTTAAGCTACCTCAATTTTCTATATTGTGACAAAATTTAAGATCAAAATAGCTACGACAAAGCCTCCGAGTAATCCAATATATCCCAAACTTTGTGATGCCATGCATTATACTTCATTTGTAAACCTTTGCTTAATAAGCACCAGTGATCAGTTTAGAATGATCAATTTAACTGGCCGATGAACTTGACATGTCTGCCATAAATGGTCTTAACTTTTGATTTAGAGTTTATAATGACACAAATCTAACGCCCATGTTAAGCTAACTGAATTTTCTATATTGTGACAGAATTTTAGACCGAAATAGCTACAACAAAGCCTCCAAGTAATCCAGCTATCCCAAACTGAGTGATGCCACGCATTATGCTTCATGTGTAAGTCATTGGTCAATGAGAACCAATGATCAGTTTTGAATGGTAAAATTAACAGGCCGATCAACTTGAGATGTTCCCATTTAAAATGTCTTTCACTTTTGATTTAGTGTTCATAATGACTCGAATCCAACGCTCACGTTAAGCTAACTCAATTTTCTATATTGTGACAAAGTTTAAGACCAAAATAGCTATGAGAAAGCCTCCAAGTAATCCAATCTATCTCAAACCGTGTGATGTCATGCACTATGCTTCATTTGTAAACCTTTGCACATGAGCACCTTGATCAGAATAGAATGATCGATTTAACTAGCCGATCAATTTAACTAGCCAATCAATTTGACATATCCGCACCAAATCATCCTTAACTTCTGATTATGAGTTTAGAATGACATGAATCCAACACCCACGTTAAGCTAGCTGAATTTTCTATATTGGGACAAAATTTAAGATCAAATAGATACGACAAAGCCTCCAAGTAATCCAATCTATGCAAACTGTGTGATGCCATGTATTATTCTTTGTTTTGTAAACCTTTGCTAAAAGAGCACCAATGATCAGTTTAGAATCATACACTTAACTTGCCAATCAACTTGACATGTATGCACTAAATCGTATTTAACTTTGATTCAGAGTTCAGAATGACACAAATCCAACACCCACGTTAAGCTAGCTTAACTTTCTATATTGTGACAAAATTTAAGACCGAAATGGCTACGACAAAACCCCCAAGTAATCCAATCTATCCCAAACTGCGTGATGCCATGCATTATGCTTCATTTGTAAACATTTGCTCAATGAGTACAAGTGATCAGTTTAGTGATGAATTTAACTGGCTGATAACCTTGAGATGTCCGCACTAAATTGTCTTTCAGTTTTCATTTACTGTTCAGAATGACACGAATCTAAAGCCCACGTTTAGCTAACTCAATTTTCTATATTTTGACAAAAGTTCAGACCGAATTAGCTATGTGAAAGCCTCTAATTAATCCAATATATCCCAAACTGCTGGATTTCGTGCATTATGCTTCATTTGTAAACTTTTGCACAATGAGCAGTCCACACTAAATCCTCTTTAACTGGCCAATCAATTTAACTAGCCAATCAATTTGACATGTCCGATCTAAATCCTCTTTAACTTTTGATTCAGAGTTCAGAATGACACGAATCCAACGGCCACGTTAAACTAGCTCAGTTTTATATATTGTGACAAAATTTAAGATCGAAATAGGTACAAAAAAGCCTCCAAGTAATCCAATCTATCACAAACTGCGTGATACCATGCATTATGCTTCAGTTGTAAACCTTTGCTGAATGAGCAGCAAAGATTAGTTTAGAATGAACAATTTAACTAGCCGATCAAATCACTGCAAGAAAACATCTAATTCCCAAAGAAAATATTCGTCGGCAATCCATCGGAAAATACTTTTCCCGCCGGATTTCCAACAAAAGATATCCATCAGGGACTATTTCGTTGGAAACCATATTCTGTCGGGAAGTAATCGAGAAGTCCTAACGGGTTTGCGATGAAGACTACCTGTCCGCAAAAACCGACTGATGTTTGATGGGCTGTATCCGTCGGGCATTATAGACATATTTGCGATGGAAGTCGTCCATCGGTTCACCGCCGATGACTTCCGATTAAATGTACCATCGGGAATGACATACCTAATACACATAATACATGGCGTCGGAATAAACCGACACATAGCCAATGGTGTATTGCTGTCGGTATTTACCGACGGTTTTTAACCGTGGGTAACTTTTCTGACGCTATCGCTATAAATACAATTCCTGATGGAATTTCTTCTGTCGGTAATTTCCAACAGATTAGCGATAACGCATCCGTGGGAATTAACCAAACATTTGAAAAAAAATTCAATAATTGTTTTTAAAATTTTTAGATAAATATTTTTAAATAAAATTTTAAATTATTAAATATAAGAAATATTTTTAAATATTTAATAAATTTATTAAAACAAATAATTAAAAATAATATTTCAAATTGAAAATATAATAATAATAATTAAATTTTAATTGTTTTAAAATCTAAAATCTACAAATTACATCACAGGAGAAAGAGAAGGAGGAGAAAATTCAACAAGATAATCCGGAAATTTAGTTTTCATAAAATCTACAAAATATTTCAGCCTGGTCATCTCTATCTCCATAGCCACCATTGTTTTATTTAAGTTGAGCGTTCTCCTCATTTCCAGCCGCAGATGTTGCACCACTGGTATCTACGACTCTACCGAGTCCTGGATGACCACCATTCGAAAATGGTACTTCATGTAAAAAAATTAAAAATATTATTAGAAAAATATTATAATATTAAATATAAGAAGAAATAAAAAGAGAAATCAAACTTACATTAAGAACCAGACGGTTAAGCTCAAAACGAGGCAATTCGGCGACCGAAGATGAAGAACCAACTTGAGAATGCTAGAATATCACTTTTTCTTTTTCACTTTTTCAATGATCTCACTAACGAGACAATCTTGGATGTGACCAGACTTTTTGCTGGTGTGGACGGTCTCAAGATGTTGCAAATCATCAGGAGGCGCTCCATATTTTGGATATCATCTCGAGTAAGTGATCTTGTACATAAATTTCAGAAAAAGCACCAATCCCTTTATAATAAAAAGTTTAATATCATATAATATATAAAATTATGATTAATTATATATAAAATAATGTCAACGTACCTACAATTTCCCCGTGGACGTTTTAGGTAAAAGTCCGCTAAATGAAAATGGAAATAGTTCTTTGCATGACAACATGACAATCATGACTTTTCATCCCGGAAAATTTGCCTTCAATAGTATCGATACAATTACGAAGACTAGATGCGTATCCCTCTGAAAATTGGACACTATGTTTAATCCACTCAAAGAACTCGTATTTTGCATGCGTATCCAACCAGAATGCGGGAGACATTGATTTTCCATTTGACATTAAATGTATTTCCCTGCGGGAACAAATATCTGGCAAATCCAATCTAGCTTTCAAATGATCTTTTGTGTGTTCCTTGCACATTTAGAACGGTATTCATTACGTTGTCGAAAACATTCTTTTCAATGTGCATAACACCGAAATGGCTATGAGAAACCCTCCAAGTAATCCAATCTATCCCAAACTGGGTGATGCCATACATTCATTTGTAAACCTTTGTACATTGAGCACTAGTGATCGTTTAGAATGATCAATTTAACATGCCAATCAATTTGTCATGTTCACACTAAATCATCTTTAACATTTGATTCAGAGTTCAGAATGACACGAATCCAACGGCCACGTTAAGCTAGCTCAATTTTCAATAGTGTGACAAAATTTAGGATCAAAATGGGTACGACAAAGCCTCCAAGTAAACCAATCTACCGCAAACTCCGTGATGCAATGCATTAAGCTTCATTTGTAAACCTTAGCTCAATCTGCCCCAAAGATTAGTTTAAAATGATCAATTTAACTTGCCGATCAACTTGACATGTCTGCACTAAATCGTTTTTAACTGTTGATTCATAGTTCAGAATGAAACAAACCTAAAGCCCACGTTAAGGTAGCTCAATTTTCTATATTGTGACAAAATTTCAAACCAAAATAGCTACGACAAATCCTCCAAGTAATCCAATCTATCCCAAACTACGTGATGCCATGTATTATACTTCATTTGTAAACCTTTGAAAAGTGATCACTAATGATCAGTTTAGAATGATCAATTTAACTAGCCGATCAACTTGACATGTTTGCACAAAATAGTCTTTGACTTTTGATTCATCGTTCAGAATGACACGAATCTAACGCCCACGTTAAGCTAACTCAGTTTTCTATATTGTGAAAAAATTTAAGACCGAAATAGCTAGCACAAAGCCTCCAAGTAATCCAGTATATCCTAAACTGCTAATGCCATGCATTACGATTCATTTGTAAACCTTCTTAACTTTTGATTCAGAGTTCAAAATGACAGAAATCCAATGCCCACATTAAAGTAGCTCAATTTTCTATATTGTGAGAAAATTTAACACCAAAATAGCTACGACAAAGCCTCCAAGTAATCCAATCTACCCCCAAACTGTGTGATGTCATGCATTATGCTTCATTTGAAAAACTTTGCTCAATCAGCAACAAGTGATCAGTTTAGAATGATAAATTTAACTGGCCGATCAACTTGAGATATCCAAACTAAATCGTTTTTAACTTTTGTTTTAGTGTTCAGAATGACATGAATCCAAGGCCCACGTTAAGGTAGCTCGATTTTATATATTGGGACAAAATCTAAAACAGAAATAGCTACGAAAAAGCCACCACGTACTCCAATCTATCCCAAACTATCTGATGAAATGCATTATGTTTCATTTGTAAACCATTGCTCAATGAGCACAATGATTAGTATAGAATGATTAATTTAACTAGCCATTCAACTTGAGATGTCGGCACTAAATCATCTTTAGCTTTTGAATTAGTGTTAAGAATGACACAAATCCAGCACCCACGTTAAGCTGGCTAAATTTTCTATATTGGGACAAAATTTAAGACTGAAATAGCTACGACAAAGCAACCAAGTAATCCAATCTATCCACAACTATGTGATGAAATACATTATGTTTCATTTGTAAACATTTGCTCAGTGAACACCAATGATCAGTATAGATTGATCAATTTAACTGGCCGATCAACTTGAGTTTTCGTCATTAAATTGCCTTTAACTTTTGATTTAGTGTTCAGAATGACATGAATCCAGCGCCCACGTTAAGCTAGCTCAATTTTCTATATTGTGAAAAAATTTAAAACCGAAATAGCTATGACAAAGCCTCCAAAATGTCCAATCTACCCCAAACTGCGTTAGCCATGCATTATGCTTCATTCGTAAACATTTGCTCAATGAGGACCAATGATCAATTTAGAATGATCAATTTAACTTGTCGATCAACTTGACATGTCCGCACTAAATCTTTTTTAACTTTTGATTCACATTTCACAATGACACAAACGCAATGCCCACGTTAACCTAGCTCAATTTTATATATTGGGACAAATGAAACACTGAAATAGCTACGACAAAGCCACCAAGTAATCCAATCGATCCCAAACTATGTGATTAAATGCATTATGTTTCATTTGTAAATTTTTGCTCAATCAGCACCAATGATCAGTTTAAAATAATCAATTTAACTGGCCAATAAACTTGAGATGTCGGCACTAAATTGTCTTTAAGTTTTGATTTAGTATTCCAAACGACACAAATCCACCGCCCACGTTAAGCTAGCTCAATTTTCTATATTGTGACAAAATTTAAGACCAAAATAGCTACGACAAAGCCAACAAGTAATCCAATCTATACCAAACTATTTGATGAAATGCATTATGTTTCATTTGTAAACCCTTGCTCAATGCGCACCAATGATAAGTATAGAATGATCAATTTAACTGGCCAATCAACTTGAGATTTCACCTCAAAATCGTCTTTAACTTTTCATTTAGTCTTAAGAATGACACGAATCCTGCGCCCACGTTAAGGTAGCTCAATTTTCTATATTGTGACAAAATTTAAAACCGAAATAGCTATGACAAAGCCTACAAGTAATCCAATCTACCGCAAATTGCGTGATGCCATGCCTTATGTTTCATTTTTAAACATTTGCTCAATGAGCACCAATGATCAGTTTAAAATGATCAATTTAACTCGCCGATCAACTTGACATGTCCCCACTAAATCATCTTTAACTTTTGATTCACAGTTCATAATGACACATATGCAAAGCCCACGTAAAGCTAGCTCAATCTTCTATATTGTGACAAAATTGAAGACCGAAATAGCTGCGACAAAGCCTCCAAGTAATCTAATCTATCCCAAACTGCTAATGCCATGCTTTATGCCTCATTTTTAAACCTTTGTTCAATGAGCACAAATGATCAGTTTATAATGATCAATTTTACTTGCCATTCAACATGACATTTCTGCACAAAAACTTATTTAACTTTTGATTCAGATTTCAGAATGACAAAAATCCAGTGGCCACAATAAAGTATCTCGATTTTTGGTATTATGAATAAATTTAACACCGAAATAGCTACGACAAAGCCTCCAAGTAATCCAATCTACCCCAAACTGTGTGATGCCATGCATTATGCTTTATTTGTAAACCTTTGCGCAATGGGAACTAGTGATCAGTTTAGAATGATAAATTTAACTCGCCCATCAACTTGAGCTGTGCGCACAAAATCGTTTTTAACTGTTGATTTAATGTTCAGAATGACAGAAATCCAAGGTCCACGTTAAGGTACCTCAATTTCATATATTGAGACAAAATGAAAGACCGAAATAGCTACGACAAAGCCACCAATTAATCCAATCTATCCCAAACTATGTAATGAAATGCATTATGTTTGATTTTTAAACCTTTGCTCAATGAGCATCAATGATCAATTTAACTGGCCAATCAACTTGATATGTCGACCCAAAATCGTCTTTAACTTTTGATTTAGTGTTCAGAATGACACGAATCCAACGCCAACGTTAAGCTAGCTCAATTTTCTATATTGTGAAAAAATTTAAGACCAAAATAGCTATGAAAAACCCTCCAAGAAATCCAATCTACCCCAAACTACGTGATGCCATGCATTACGCTTCATTTTTAAACATTTTCTCAATGAGAACCAATCATCAGTTTAGAATGATCAATTTAACTGGCTGATCAACTTGACATGTCTGCACTAAATCAGATTTAACTTTTTATTCATAGTTCAGAATGACGCAAATGCAACGCCCACGTTAAGCTAGCTCAATTTTCTATATTGTGAAAAATTTAGGACTGAAATAGTTACAATAAAGCCTCCAAGTAATCCAATATATCCCAAACTACTAATGCATGCATTATGCTTCATTTGTAAACCTTTCCCCAATGAGCACAAATGATCAGTTTAGAAAGATCAATTTAACTGCCACTAAGCTTGTCATTTCCGCACGAAATCTTCTTCAACTTCTTATTCAGAGTTCATAATGATACAAATACAATGTTCACGTTGAAGTAGCTCAATGTTTTTTATTGGGACAAAATTTAACACACAAATAGCTACGACAAAGCCTCCAAGAAATCCAATCTACCCCAAACTACGTGATGCCATGCATTATGCTTCATTTGTAAAACTTTGCGCAATGAGCACTAGTGACCAGTTTAGAATGATAAATTTAAATGGCCGATCAACTTGAGATATTTGCACTAAATCGTCTTTAACTTTTGATTTACTGTTCAGAATGACACGAATCTAAGGCACACGTTAAGGTAGCTCAGTTTTATATATTGGGACAAAATGTAAGACTGAAATAGTTACGACAAAGCCACCAAGTTGTCCAATATATCCCAAACTATGTGATGAAATGCATTCTGTTTCACTTGTAAACCTTTGCTAAAAATGAGCACCAATGATGAATTTAGAATGATCAATTTATCTAACTGATCAACTTGGAATGTCCGCACTAAATCTTCTTTAACTTTTTATTCACAGTTCTCAATGACACAAATGCAACGCCCATGTTAAGCAAGCTCAATTTTCTATATTGTGAAAAAAATTGAGACCAAAATAGCTACGACAAAGCCTCCAAGTAAGTCAATCTATCCCAAACTGCTAATGCAATGCTTTACGCCTTGTTTGTAAACCTTTGCTCAATGATCACAAATCATCAATTTAGAATGATCAACTTACCATGTCATTAAATTTTACTTGACGTTTCCGCACAAAATCTTATTTAAATTTTGATTCAGAGTTCAGAATGACACATATGCAACGCCCACGTTAAAGTAGCTCAACTTTTTGTATTATGACAAAATTTAACACCGAAATAGCTACAACAAAGCCTTCAAGTAATCCAATCTACCCCAAACTACGTGATGCCATGCATTATGCTTTATTTGTAAACCTTTGCGCAAGGAGCACTAGTGAACAGTTTAGAATGATAAATTTAATTGGCCCATAAATTTGAGCTGTCCGCACTAAATCTTCTTTCACTTTTGATATAGTGTTCAGAATGACACAAATCCAAGGCCCACGTTAAGGTAGCTCAGTTTTATATATTGGGACAAAATGTAAGACTGAAATAGCTACGACATAGCCAACAAGTAATCCAATCTATCCAAAACTATGTGATGAAATGTGTCACGTTTCATTTGTAAAACTTTTCTCAATGGGCATCAATGATCAATATAGAATGATCAATTTAACTGGCCAATCAACCAGATATGTGGGAACAAAATTGTCTTTAATTTTTGATTTAGTGTTCAGAATGACACGAATCCAGCGCTGACATTAAGCAAGCTCAATTTTCAATATTGTGACAAAATTTAAAATCAAAATAGCTATGACAAATCCTCCATGTAATCCAATCTACCCCAAACTGCGTGATGCCATGCATTATGCTTCATTTCTAAACATTTGCTTAATGAGCACAAATGATCAGTTTCGAATGATCAATTTAACAGGCCGATGACCTTGACATGTCCGCACTAAATCGTCTTTAACTTTTGATTCACTGTTCAGAATGACACGAATCCAGCGCCGACGTTAAGCTAGCTCCATTTTCTATATTGTGACAAAATTTAAAACCGAAATAGCTATGACAAATCCTCCAAGTAATCCAATCTACCTCAAACTGCGTGATGCCATGCATTATGCTTCATTTCTGAACATTTTCTTAATGAGCACCAATAATTAGTTTAGAATGATCAATTTAATTGAGCACCCTTTAACTCACCATTCCGCACACATGTCTGCACTAAATCGTCAATTTAACAATCTTTGATTGCCATATGTTCAGAGTGATCACACGAATGACAATAGCCCATGTTAAGCTCCAAGTAATCCAATCTCAAATTGATGCCATGCATTATCATTGTGAGCACCATGATCATTTAAGACCAAAATTCAGCTGTGACAAAGCCTCCATAGTAATTTCCAAAATCTGACAAAGCCTCCAAGTAATCCAATCTACCGAAAAGTGCGTGATGCCATGCATTATGCTTCATTTTTAAACATTTGCTCAATGAGCACCAATGATGAGTTTAGAATGATCAATTTATTTGACCGATCAACTTGGCATGTCCGCACTAAATCGTCTTTAACTTTTGATTCATAGTTCAAAATGACACAAATGCAACAGCCACGTTAAGCTAGCTCAATTTTCTATATTGTGAAAAAATTTAAGACCGAAATAGCTACGACAAAGCCTTCAAGTAATCCAATCTATCTGAAACTGATAATGCCATGCATTATGCTTCATTTTTAAACCTTTGCTCAATGAGCACAAATGATCAGTTTACAATGATCAATTTATCTGGCCAATAAACTTGACATTTCCGCACTAAATCTTCTTTAACTTTTGAATCAGAGTTCAGAATGACACAAATCCAACGCCCACATTAAAGTAGCTCAATTTTATATATTGGGACAAAATCTAAGACAAAAATAGCTACGACAAAGCCACCAAGTAATCCAATCTATACCGAACTATGTGATGAAATGCATTATGTTTCATTTGTAAACCCTTGCTCAATGCGCACCAATGATCAGTGTCTTTAACTTTTCATTTAGTCTTAAGAATGACACGAATCATGCGCCCACGTTAAGGTAGCTCAATTTTCTATATTGTGACAAAATTTAAAACCGAAATAGCTATGACAAAGCCTACAAGTAATCCAATCTACCTCAAATTGCGTGATGCCATGCCTTATGTTTTATTTTTAAACATTTGCTCAATGAGTACCAATGATCAGTGTAAAATGATCAATTTCACTCGCCAATCAACTTGACATGTCCCCACTAAATCATCTTTAACTTTTGATTTACAGTTCATAATGACACATATGCAAAGCCCACGTTAAGCTAGCTCAATCTTCTATATTGTGCCGAAATTTAAGACCGAAATAGCTGCGACAAAGCCTCCAAGTAATCCAATCTATCCCAAACTGCTAATGCCATGCTTTGTGCCTCATTTTTAAACTTTTGTTCAATGAGCACAAATGATCAGTTTATAATGATCAATTTAACTTGCCATTCAACATGACATTTCTGCACAAAAACTTATTTAACTTTTTATTCATATTTCAGAATGTCACAAATCCAACGGCCACGATAAAGTAGCTCGATTTTTGATATTATGAAAAAATTTAACACCGAAATAGCTACGACAAAGCCTCCAAGTAATCCAATCTACCCCAAACTGTGTGATGCCATGCATTACGATTTATTTGTAAACCTTTGCGCAATGGGAACTAGTGATTAGTTTAGAATGATAAATTTAACTCGCCCATCAACTTCACCTGTGCGTACAAAATCGTTTTTAACTTTTGATTTAATGTTCAGAATGACAGAAATCCAATGCCCACGTTAAGGTACCTCAATTTTATATATTGAGACAAAATGAAAGACCGAAATAGCTACGACAAAGCACCAATTAATCCAATCTATCCCAAACTATGTAATGAAATGCATTATGTATCATTTGTATACCTTTGCTCAATGAGCACCAATGATCAATACAGTATGATCAATTTAACTGGCCAATCAACTTGATATGTCGGCCCAAAATCGCCTTTAACTTTTGATTTAGTGTTCAGAATGACACGAATTCAGCGCCCACGTTAAGCTAGCTCAATTTTCTATATTGTGACGAAATTTAAGACCAAAATAGCTATCAAAAACCCTCCAAGAAATCCAATCTACCCCAAACTACGTGATGCCATGCATTATGCTTCATTTTTTAAACATTTTCGCAATGAGCCCCAATGATCAGTTTAGAATGATCAATTTAACTGGCCGATCAACTTGACATGTCCGCACTAAATCAGATTTAACTTTTTATTCATATTTCAGAATGACGCAAATGCAACGCCCACGTTAAGCTAGCTCAATTTTCTATATTGTGAAAAAATTTAGGACTGAAATAGCTACGATAAAGCCTTCAAGTAATCCAATCGATCCCAAACTGCTAATCATTATGCGTCATTTGTAAACCTTTCCCCAATTAGCACAAATGATCAGTTTAGAACGATCAATTGAACTGGCCACTAAGCTTGTCATGTCTGCACTAAATCTTCTTTAACTTCTTATTCAGAGTTTAGAATGACACAAATACAACGTTCACGTTAAAGTAGCTCAATGTTTAGTATTAGGACAAAATTTAACACACAAATAGCTATCACAAAGCCTCAAAGAAATCCAATCTACCCCAAACTATATGATGCCATGCATTATGCTTCATTTGTAAAACTTTGGGCAATGAGCACTAGTGACCAGTTTAGAATGATAAATTTAACTGGCCTATCAACTTGAAATATCCGCACTAAATCGTCTTTAACTTTTGATTTACTGTTCAGAATGACACGAATCCAAGGCGCACGTTAAGGTAGCTCAGTTTTATATATTGGGACAAAATGTAAGACTGAAATAGCTACGACAAAGCCACCAAGTAGTCCAATCTATCCCAAACTATGTGATGAAATGCATTTTGTTTCACTTTTAAACCTTTGCTAAAAAATGAGCACCAATGATGAGTTTAGAATGGCCAATTTAACTGACTGATCAACTTGACATGTCCGCACTAAATCTTCTTTAACTTTTTATTCACAATTCTGAATGACACAAATGCAATGCCCATGTTAAGCAAGCTCAATTTTCTATATTGTGACCAAATTTGAGACCAAAATAGCTGCGACAAAGTCTCCAAGTAAGCCAAACTATCCCAAACTGCTAATGTCATGCTTTATGCCTTGTTTGTAAACCTTTGCTCAATGATCACAAATCATCAGTTTAGAATGATCAACTTAACACGTCATTAAATTTTACTTGACATTTCCGCACAAAATCTTATTTAAATTTTGATTCAGAGTTTAGAATAACACATATGCAACACCCACGTTAAAGTAGCTCAATTTTTTGTATTATGACAAAATTTAACACGGAAATAGCTAGAACAAAGCCTTCAAGTAATCCAATCTACCCCAAACTGCGTGATGCCATGCATAATGCTTTATTTGTAAACCTTTGCGCAATGAGCACTAGTGATCAATTTAGAATGATAAATTAAATTGGCCCATAAATTTGAGCTGTCCACACTAAATCGTCTTTCACTATTGATATAGTGTTCAGAATGACACGAATCCAAGGCCCACGTTAAGGTAGCTCAGTTTTATATATTGGGACAAAATGTTAGACTGAAATAGGTACGACATAGCCACCAAGTAATCCAATGTATCCCAAACTATGTGATGAAATGCGTTACATTTCATTTGTAAAACTTTTCTCAATGGGCAGCAATGATCAATATAGAATGATCAATTTAACTGGCCAATCAACCAGATATGTCGGCACAAAATCATCTTTAATTTTTTATTTAGTTTTTAGAATGACACGAATCTAGCGCCGACATTAAGCAAGCTCAATTTTCAATATTGTGACAAAATTTAATATCAAAATAGCTATGACAAATCTTCCATGTAATCCAATCTACCCCAAACTGCGTGATGCCATGCATTATGCTTCATTTCTAAACATTTGCTTAATGAGCACCAATGATCAGTTTCGAATGATCAATTTAACTGGCCGATGACCTTGACATGTCCGCACTAAATCGTCTTTAACATTTGATTCACTGTTCAGAATGACACGAATCCAGCGCCGACGTTAAGCTAGCTCCATTTTCTATATTGTGACAAAATTTAAAAGCGAAATAGCTATAACAAATCCTCAAAGTAATCCAATCTACCCCATACTGCGTGATGCCATGAATTATGCTTCATTTCTGAACATTTTCTTCATGAGCACCAATAATTAGTTTAGAATGATCAATTTAATTTGCCGATCACCTTGACATGTCTGCATTAAATCGTCTTTAACTTTTGATTCACTGTTCAGAGTGACACAAATGCAACACCCATGTTAAGCTAGCTCAATTTTCTATATTGTGACAACATTTAAGACCAAAATAGCTATGACAAAGCCTCCAAGTAATCCAATATATCCCAAACTGCGTGATGCCATGCATTATGCTTCATTTTGTAAACCTTTGCTCAATGAGCACAAATGATCAGTTTAGAATGATCAATTTAACTGGCCGATCAACTTGACATGTCAACACTAGATCGTCTTTAACTTTTGATTCAGAGTTCACAATTACAAAAATCCAACTCCCACGTTAAAGTAGCTCAGTTTTCTATATTGTGAAAACATTTAATACCGAAATAGCTACAACAAAGCCTCCAAGTAATCCAATCTATCCGAAACTGCTAATGCCATGCAGTATGCTTCATTTGTAAACCTTTGCTTAATGAGCACAAATGATCAGTTTAAAATGATCAATTTAACAGGCCACTAAACTTGACATTTCTGCACAAAATCGTTTTTATCTTTCAATTCTGAGTTCATAATGATACAAATCCAACGCCCACGTGAAAGTAGCTCAACTTTTGGTATTGCGACAAAATATAACGACCAAATAGATACGACAAAGCCTCCAAGTAATCCAATCTATCCCAAACCACGTGATGCCATGCACTATCCTTATTTTGTAAACCTTTGTTCAATGAGCACCATAGATCAGTTTAGAATGATCAATTTAACTGACCGATCAACTTGAGATGTCTACAGTAAATCAACTTTAACTTTTAATTTAGAGTTCAGAATGACACGAATCCAATGCCCACCTTGGTCTAGCCTAATTTCCTATAGTGTGATAAAATTTAAGACCAAATAGTTACCACAAAGCCACCAAGTAGTCCAATCTATCCAAAACTATGTGATGAAATGCATTTTGTTTCATTTGTAAGCCTTTGCTCAATGAGCACCAATGATCTGTTTAGAATGATCAATTTAACTGGACGATCACCTTGACATGTCTGCACTAAATCATCTTTAACTTTTGATTCACAGTTAAGAATGATAGAAATGCAACGCCCACGTTAAGCTTGCTCAATTTACTATATTGTAACAAATTTTAAGACCGAAACAGCTACAAAAAGCCTCCAAATAATCCAATATATTCCAAACTGCTAATGCCATGCTTTATGCCTCATTTGTAAACCTTTGCTCAATGAGCACAAATGATCATTGTAGAATGATCAATTTAACTAGCCATTGAACTTGACATTTCCGCACAAAATCTTCTTTAAATTTTGATTCAAAGTTAAGAATAACACAAATCCAAAGCCCATGTTAAAGTAGCTTAATTTTTTGTATTATGACAAAATTTAACACCGAAATAGCTACAATAAAGCCTCCAAGTAATCCAATCTACCTGAAACTGCGTGATACCATGCATCATGCTTTATTTGTAAACGTTTGCGCAATGAGCACTAGTGATCAGTTTAGAATGATAAATTTAACTGGCCCATCAACTTGAGCTGTCCACACTAAATCATCTTTAACCTTTGATTTAGTTTTCAGAATGACACAAATCCAAGGACCACGTTAAGGTAGCTCAGTTTTATATATTGGGACAAAATGTAAGTCCGAAATAGCTACGACAAAGCTACCAAGTAGTCCAGTCTATCCCAAACTATGTGATGAAATGCATTATGCTTCATTTGTGAAACTTTGCTCAATGAGCATCAGTGATCAGTTTAGAATGATCAATTTAACTGGCCTATTAACTTTTGATTTAGTGTTCCAAATGAGACGAATCCAATGCCCACGTTAAGGTAGCTATATATATTGGGACAAAATTGAAAACCAAACACGCTAGGACAAAGCCACCAAGTAATCCAATCTATCACAAACTATGTGATGAAATGCATTATGTTTCATTTGTAAACCTTTGCTCAATGAGCACCAATGATCAGTATAGAATGATCATTTTAACTGCCAAATCAACTTGAGGTGATGGCCCTCAATCGTCTTTAACTTTTCATTTAGTGTTCAGAATGACACGAATCATGCACCCGCGTTAAGCTACCTCAATTTTCTAATTTGTGGCAAAATTTAAGACCGAAATAGCTATGACAAAGTCTCTAATTAATCCAATCAAACCCAAACTGCGTGACGCCATACATTATGCTTCATTTTTAAACATTTGCTCAATAAGCACCAATGATCAGTTTCAAATTATCAATTTAACTGGCCGATCAACTTCACATGTCCACAATAAATCATGTTTGACTTTTGATTCACAAATCAAAATGACACAAATATAGTGCCCACGTTAAGCTAGCTAACGTTTTTTTATTGTTACAAAATTTAAAGCCAAAATAGCAAGGACAAAGCCTCCAAGTAATCCAATCTACCACAAACTGCGTGATGCCATGCATTATGATTCCCTTGTAAACCATTGTTCAATGAGCATTAATGATCAGTTTAGAATGATCAATTTAACTAGCCAATAAACTTGACATGTCCGCATTAAATCGTCTTTAGGTTTTGATTTAGAGTTCAGAATGACAAGAATCCAACGCCCACGTTCAGCTACCTCAATTTTCTATATTGTGACAAAATGTTAGACCGAAATAGCTACGACAAAGCCTTCAAGTGATCAAATCTATCCCAAACGGTGTGATGCCATGCATTATGCTTCATTTGTATGCCTTTGCTCAATGAGGACTAGTGAACAGTTCAGAATGACACAAATCCAATGCCCACATTATGCGAACTCAATTTTCTATATTGTGACAAAATTTCAGATCGAAATAGCTACAACAAAGCCTCTAGGTAATCCAATCTATTCCAAACTATGTGATGCCATTCATTATCCTTATTTTGTAAACCTTCGCTCAATGAGCACCAAAGATGATTTAGAATTATCAATTTAACTGGCCGATCAACTTGGGATGTCTGCATTAAATCGTTTTTAACTTTTGATTCAGAGTTCAGAATGACACGAATCCAACGCCCACGTTAATCTAGCTCAATTTTCCAAAATTGTAAAAACTTTCAAGGCGAAATAGCTACGACAAAGCCTCGAAGTAATCCAATGTATCCCAAGCTGCGTGATGCCATGCATTACGCTTCATTTGAAAACCATTGCTCAATGAGCACCAATGATCAGTTGAGAATAATCAATTTAACTGACCGATCAACACAACATGTCCACACTAAATCGTCTTTAACTTTTGATTTAGAGTTTAGAACGACACGAATCAGATGCCTCGTTAAGCTAACTCAATTTTCTATATTCTGACAAAAGATAAAACCAAAATGGCTATGACAAAAGCCTTTAACTAATCCAATCTATCCCAAACTGTGTGATGCCATTCATTATACTTATTTTGTAAACCATGGCTCAGTAAGTACCAATGATCAGTGTAGAAAGATCAATTTAACTTGCCGATCAACTTGAGATGTCTGCACTAAATCGTCTTTAACTTTTGATTCAGAGTTCGGAATGATACAAATCCAATGCCCATGTTAAGCTAGCTCAAGTTTCTATATTATCACAAAATTTAAGACCAAAATAGCTACGACAATGCAACCAAGTAATCCAATTTATCCCAAACTATGTGATGAAATGCATTATGTGTCATTTGTAAACCTTTGCTAATGAGCACCAATGATCAGATTAGAATGATAAATTTAACTAGCCGGTCAACTTGAGATTTCCGCCCTAAATCGTCTTTAAGTTTTGATTTAGTGTTCAGAGTGACATATATCCAGTGCGCACATTAAGCTAGCTCAATTTTATATATAGTGAAAAATTTAAGACTGAAATAGCTACAAAAAAGGCTCTATGTAGTCCAATATACCCCAAACTGCGTTATGCCATGTACTATACTTCATTTGTAAACCTTTACTTAATGAGCATCAGTGATCAGTTTAGAATGATCAATTGAATTGGCAGATCAACACTACATGTCCACAATAAATTGTTTTTAACTTTTGATTCAGAGTTCAGAATGACAAGAATAAAATGCCTATGTTAAGGTGGTTCAATTTTATATATTGTGACAAAAGTTAAAACTGAAATAGATATGAAAAAGCCTTTAACTAACCCAATCTATCCCAAACTGTCTGATGCCCTGCATTATACTTATTTTCTAAACCATTGCTCAATGAGCACCAATGATCAGTTTAGAAAGATCAATTTAACTAGCCAATCAACTTCAGATGTCTGCACTAAATCGTCTTTAAGTTTTTATTCAGAGTTCATAATGAAATGAATCCAACGCCAACGTTAAGCTAGCTCATATTTCAATATTATGACAACATTTAAGACCGAAATAGCTACCACAATGCCACCAAATAATCCAATCTACCCCAAACTGTGTGATGCCAAGTATTGTACTTCATTTGTAAACCTTTGCTCAATGAGCATCAATGATCAGTTTATAATGATCAATTTAACTAGTCGATCAACTTGAGATGTCTGCAATAAATCATCTTTAACCTTTGATTCAGAGTTCAGAATGACACGAATCCAATGCCCACGTTAAACGAACTCAATTTTCTATATTGTGACAAAATATAAGACCGAAATACCTACAACAAAGCCTCCAGGTAATCAAATATATCCCAAACTATGTGATGCCACGCATTATCCTTATTTTGTCAATGTTTGCTCAATGAGCACCTAAGATCTGTTTAGAATGATCAATTTAACTGGCCAATTAACTTGAGATGTTTGCACTACATCGTTTTTAACTTTTGATTCAAACTTCCGAATGACACGAATCCAACGCCTTAATCAAGCTCAAGTTTCTATATTGTGACAAAATTTAAGAGCGAAATAGCTATGAGAAAGCCTCCAAGTAATCCAATCTATGCCAAGCTGCGTGATGCCATCCATTATGCTTCATTTGAAAACCTTAGCTAAATGAGCACCGGTGACCAGTAGAGAATAATCAATTTAACATGCCGATCAACACTATATGTCCACAGTAAATCGTCTTTAACGTTTGACTCAGAGTTCAGAACGACAGGAATCAAATGCCCATGTTAAGCTAGTCCAAGTTTCTATATTGTGACAAAAGTTAAGATCAAAATAGTTATGGAAAAGCATCCAACTAATCCATTATATCCCAAATTGGGTGATGTCATGCATTATGCTTATTTTTTAAAAGATTGCTGAATGAGCACCAATGATCAGTTTCGAATGATCAATTTAATTGGACGATCAACTTGAGAAGTCTGCACTAAATCGTGTTTAAGTTTTGATTTAGAATTCAGAATGACACGAATCCAATACCCATGTTAAGCTAGCTCAATTTTCTTTATTATTACAAAATTTTAGACCGAAGAAGCTACGACAATGCCACCAAGTAACCCAATCAATACCAAACTATGTGATGAAATGCATTATGTTTCATTTGTAAACCTTTGCACATTGGGCACCAATGATCAGTTTAGAATAATCAATTTAACTGGCCGATCAACTAGAGATATCCACTAAAACATCTTTAATTTTTTATTTAATGTTCAGAATTACACAAATCAAGTGCCCACGTTAAGCGAGCTCAATTTTATATATTGTGAGAAAATTTAAGACTAAAATAGCTATGACAAAGCTTCAAAGTAATCCAATCTACTCCAAAATGTGTGATGCCATGCATTATGATTCATTTGTAAACCTTTTCTCAATGAGAATCAATGATCAGTTTAGAAGATAAATTTAACTGGGCGATCAACTTGACATGTCGCCAATAAATCGTCTTTAACTTTTGATTCAGAGTTCCAAATCACACAAATCCAAAACCAACGTTAAACTAGGTCAATTTTCTATATTGTGACAAAAAATTAAGACTAAAATAGCTACGACAAAGCTTCCAAAGTATCCCAAACAGCGTGATGCCATGCATTATGCTTCATTTGTAAACCTTTGCTCAATGAGCACTAGTGATCAGTTTAGAATGATCAATTTAACTAGCCGATCAACTTGGGATGTCCCACTAAATCGTCTTTAACTTTTGATTTAGTGTTGAGAATGACACAAATCCAACATCCACGTTAAGGTAGCTCAAATTTCTATATTGTAAATTAAAGATAGAAATAGCTACGATAAAGCCTTCAGTAATCCAATCTATCCCAAACTATGTGATGAAATGCATTATGCTTCATTTGTAAACATTTCCTCAATGAGCACCAATGATTAGTTTAGAATGATCAATTTAACTGGCCGATCAACTTGCCATGTCTGCACTAAATCATTTTTAACTTTTTATTTAGTGTTTAGAATGACACGAATCCAACGCCTATGTTAAGCTAGCTCAATTTTTCTAATTGTTACAAAACTTAGGACCGAAATAGCTATGACAAAGCCTTCAAGTAATCCAATCTATCCCAAAAAGCGTGATGCCATGCATTATGTTTCATTTGTAAACTTTTGCTCAATGCACTTTAGAATGATAAATTTAACTGGCCGATCAACTAGAGATGTCTGGAATAAATCGTCTTGAACTTTTGATTTAGAATTCAGAACGACACGAATCCATCGCCCACGTTAATCTAGCTCAATTTTCTATATTGTGACAAAATTTAAGACTAAAATAGCTACAACTAAGCCTCCAAGTAATCAAATCCATCCCAAACTGCGTGATGCCATGTATTATGCTTCATTTGTAAACTTTTGCTCAATGAGCATCAATGATCAGTTTAGAATGATCAATTTGACTAGCCGATCAGCATGTCATGTCTGCACTAAATCGTCTTTAACTTTTGATTCAGAGTTCAGAATGATACGATTCCAATGCCCACATTAATCTAGCTCAATTTTCTAATTTGTGACCAAATTTGAGAACGAAATAGCCTACATCTACCCTAAACTACATGATGCCATGTATTATGCTTGATTTGTTAACCTATGCTCAATGAGGACCAATGATCAGTTCAGAATGACATGAATCCAACGCCCACGTTAGGCAGAATCAAATTTCTATATTGTGACGAAATTTAAGACCAAAATAGCTACAACAAAGCATCTAGGTAATCCAATCTATCCAAAACTATGTGATACCATGTATAATCCTTATTTTGTAAACCTTTGCTCAATGAGCCCCAAAGATCAGTAAAGAATGATCAATTTAACTGGCCGATCAACTTGCCATGTAAGCACTAAATCGTTTTGAACTTTTTATTAATTGTTTGGAATGACACTAATCCAACGCGTACGTTAAGCTAGCTCAAATTTTCTAATTGTTACAAAATGTAGGTCCGAAATAGCTACAACAAAACCTTCAGGTAATCCAATCTATCCCAAAGAGCGTGATGCCATGTATTATGCTTCATTTTTAAACTTTTGCTCAATGAGCGCCAATGATCACTTTAGAATGATAAATTTAACTTGCTGATCAACTAGAGATGTCTGCAGCAAATCATCTTTAACATTTGATTTAGAGTTCAGAATTACACGAATCCAACGCCCACGTTAATCTAGCTCTATTTTCTATATTGTGACAAAATTTAAGACCGAAATAGCAACGATAAAGCCTTCAAATAATCCAATCTATCCCAAACTGCATGATGTCATGAATTATACTTCATTTGTAAACCTTTGCTCAATGAGCACCAATGAGATGTCTGTAGTCAATCGTTTTTAACTTTTGATTCAAAGTTCAGAATAACATGATTCCAATGCCCACGTTAATCTAGCTCAATTTTCTAATTTGTTACAAAATTTAAGACCAAAAATAGCTACGACAAAGCCTCCAAGTAATTCCAAGTATCCCAACCTGTGTGATGCCATGCATTATACTTCATTTGAAAACCTTTGCTGAATGAGCACCAGTGATCAGTTTAGAATAATCAACTTAACTGGCCGATCAACACTACATGTCCACACAAAATCGTCTTTAACATTTGATACAGAGTTCATAACGACACGAATAAGATTCCCATGTTAAACTAGCTAAATTTTATAAATTGTGAAAAAAGTTAAGACCAAAATAGCTATGACAAAGCCTCCAAGTAATCAAATCTACGCCAAACTGCATGATGCCATGTATTATGATTCGTTTGTTAACCTATGCTCAAGGAGCACCAATGATCATTTCCGAAAGGGATGAATCCAACTCCCACGTTAGGCGAAATCAAATTTCTATATTGTGAAAAATTTAAGACTGAAATAGCTACAACAAAGCCTGAAGGTATTCCAATTATATCAAAAACTATGTGATACCATGCATAATCCTTATTTTGTAAACCTTTGCTCAATGAGCACCAAAGATAAGTAAAGAATGATCAATTTAATTGGACGATCAACTTTAGATCTCTACACTAAATTGTTTTTAACTTTTGATTCAGAGTCCTAAATGACACGAATCCAACGTTCACGTTAGTCTAGCTCAATTTTCTATTTTATGACAAATTTTAAGTGCAAAATAGCTACGACAAAGCCTTCAAGTAATCCAATCTATCCCAACCTGTGTGATGCCATGCATTATGCTTCATCTGAAAACCTTTGCTCAATGTGCACCAGTGATCAGTTGAGAATAATCAATTTAGCTGGCCGATCAGGACTAGTTGTCTATACTAAATCGTCTTTAACTTTTGATTCAGAGTTTATAATGGCATAAATCAAACGGCCACGTTAAACTAGCTCAATTTACGATATTATGTCAAATTTTACGACCGAAATAGCTACGAAAACGCCACCAAATAATCCATTATATCCCAAACTATGTGATGAAATGCATTATCCTTATTTTGTAAACCGTTGCTCAATGAGCACCAATGATCAGTTTAGAATGATAAATTTTACTGGCTGATAAACTTCAGAGGTCTTCACTAAATTGTCTTTAACTTTTGATTTAGAATTCAGAACGACACGAATCCATCGCCCACGTTAATCTAAACTGCGACAAAATTTAAGACCAAAATCGCTACGACAAATCCTCTAAGTAATCCAAACTATCACCATTTGCTTGATTCAATGCAGTATGCTTCATTTGTAAACCTTTGCGCAATGAGCACAATGATCAGTTTAGAATACTAAGTTTAGAATGATCAGTTTAGAATACTAAGTTTAGAATGATCAGTTTAGAATACTAAGTTTAGAATGATCAGTTTAGAATGATCAGTTTAGAATGATCATTTTAACTGGCCAATCAAGTTGACATGTCCACACTAAATCATTCATAACTTTTGACTTAGAGTTCAGAATTACACAAATTAAACGCCCACATTAAGCTAGCTCAATTTTCTATATTGTGACAACAATTAAGACCAAAGCTACAACGAAGTCTTTAACTTTTGAATTAAATCTCAAAATGACATGAATCCAACGCCCATGGTAAGCTAGCTCAATTTTCCATATTGTGATATCATTTGAGACTGAAAGAGCTAGGCAAAGCCTGAAGTAATCCAATCTATCCTAAACTACGTGATGTCATTCATTATGCTTCATTTATAAGCCTTTATTCAAGGGGAATCAATGATCAGTTTATAATAATCATTTTAATTTGTCGATCGACTTGACATGTCCAAAATAAATCATCTGTAACTTTTTATTTAGAGTTCCGAATGATACGAATCCAATGCCCACGTTAAGCTAGCCAATTTTCTATATTACGAAAAAATTTAGGACCAAAATAGCTATGACAAATTCTCCAAGTAAGCCAATCAATCCCAAACTGCGTGATATCATGCATGATCCTTTATTTGTAAACCTTTCCTCAATGAGAACCAATGATCAATTTAACTGGCCGATCAACTTGACATGTCCGCACTAAATATTCTTTACCTTTTGATTCAAAGTTCCGAATGACACGAACCCAATGTCCGCATTAAGTTAGTTCGATTTTCTATATTGTGACAAAATTTTAGACAGAAATAGCTGCGACAAAGTCTCCAACTAATCCAATCTATCTCAAACTGCGTGATGCCATGCATTATTCTTCATTTGCAAACCTTTGCTCAATGAGCGCCAATGATCAATTTAGAAAGATCAATTTAACTGGCCGATTAACTTGACATGTCCGAACTAAATCGTCTTTAACTTTTGATTTAGAGTTCAAAATGACATGAATCCAACGCCCACGTTACGCTAGCTCAATTTTCCATAATATGACAACATTTGTGACTGAAAGAGCTAGGTATAGCCTCAAAGTAATCCAATCGATCTTAAACTGCGTGATGCCATTCATTATGCTTCATATATTTTCTTTTACTCAAGGAGAACCAATGATCAGTTTAGAATAATCGATTTAACTTGTCGATAAGCTTGAGATGTCTGTACTAAATCGTCTGTAACTTTTGATTTAGAGTTCAGAATGACACGAATCCAACGCTCACATTTAGGTAGCTAAATTTTCTATATTATGACAAAATTTAGTACCAGAATAGCTACGACAAAGTCTCCATATAAGCCAATCTATCGCAAACTACGTGATGCCATGCATGATACTTCATTTGTAAACCTTTCCTCAATGAGCACCAATGATCAGTTTAAAATGATCAATTTAACTGCCCGATCATCTTTACATGACCGCATTAAATGGTCTTTAACTTTTGATTTAGAGTACAAAATGACACAAATCCAACGCCCACGTTAAACTAGTTCGAATTTTTACATTGTGATAAAATTTAAAACCAAAATAGCTACGACAAAGTCTCCAAGTATATAAACCTATCAAAAACTGCGTGATTCCATGCATTATGCTTCATTTGTAAACCTTTTCTCAATGAGCACCAATTATCAGTTTAGAATGATCATTTTAACTAGCTGATAAACTTGACATGTCCGCACTTAATCGTCTTTAACTTTTGATTTAGAGCTTAAAATGACATGAATCAACCGTCTTGGTTAATCTAGCTCAATTTTCAATATTGTGTTAACATCTGAGGCTGAAAGAGCCAGGCAAAGCCTCATAGTAATCTAATATATCCTAAACTGCGTAATGCCATGCATTATACTTTATTTATAAACCATTACTCAAGTAGTACCAGTGATCAGTTTAGAATAATCATTTTAATTGGGCGATCTACTTGACATGTCCGCACTAAATCGTGTACAACTTTTTATTTAGAGTTTGGAATGACACGAATCCAACGCTCACGTTAATCTAGGACCAAAATAGCTACAAAAAAGTCTCCAATTAAGCAAATCTATCCCAAACTGCGTGATGCCATGCATGATGCTTCATTTTTAAACCTTTCCTCAATGAGCACCAATAATCACTTTTGAATGATCAATTAAACTAGCCGATAAACTTGACATGTCCGCACTAAATCGTATTTAACTTTTGATTCAGAGTTCAAAATGTCACGAATCAACTTAAGCTACCTCAATTTTCTATATTGTGACAAAATTTAAGACCCAAATAGCTACGACAAAGCCTCCAAGTGTTCCAATGTATCCCAAATTGCGTGATGCCATGGATTATGCTTCATTTGTAAACCATTGCTCAATGAGCACCTATTATCAGTTTAGAATGATAACTTTAACTAGCTCATCCACTTGACATGTCCGCACTAAATCGCCTTTAACTCTTGATTCAGAGTTCAGAATGACACGAATGCAATGCTCAAGTTAAGCTAGCTCAATTTCCTATATTGTGACAAAATTTAAGACCGAAATAGCTACGAAAAAGTCTCCAAGTAATCCAATCTGTCTCATACTGCCTGATGCCATGCATTATGCTTCATTTGTAAACATTTTCTCAATGAGGAATAATTATCAGTTTAGAATTATCATTTAACTAGCTCATCAACTTGAAATGTCCCCACTAAATCGTCTTTATCTTTTGATTTAGAGCTCAAAATGACATAAATCCACACCCACGTAAAGCTACCTCAATTTTCCATATTGTGACTAAATTTAGGACTGAAATACCTACGACAAAGTCTCCAAGTAAGCTAATCTATCCCAAACTGCGTGATGCCATGCATTATGCATTATTTGTGAACCTTTGCTCAAGGAGCACCAATGATTAGTTTAGAATGATCAATTTAACTGGCCGATCAACTTGACATGTCCGCAGCAAATCGTCTTTAACTTTTGATTCAGAGTTCAGAGGGACACGAATCCAATGCCCATTTTAAGCTACCTCAATTTTCTATGCTGTGACAAAGTTTGAGACCGAAAAAGATACGACAAAATCTCCAAGTAATCCAATCTATCCCAAACTGCGTGATGCCATGCATTATGCTTAATTTGTAAAACGTTTCTAAATGAGCACCAATTATAAGTTTAGAATGATCATTATAACTAGCTGATCAACTTGACATGTCTACACTAAATATTCTTTAACTTTTTATTCAAATTTCCGAATGACACGAATCCAACGTCCACGTTAAGCTAGCTCAATTTTCCATATTGTGACAAAATTTGCGACTAAAAGAGCGAGGCAGAGCCTCAAAGTAATCCAATGTATGCTAAGCTGCGTGATGCCACACATTATGCTTCATTTATAAGCCCTTACTCAAGGAGCACCAATGATCAGTTTAGAATAATCATTTTAACTGGCTGATTAACTAACATGTCCGCTCTAAATCGTCTTTAACTTTTGATTTTGAGTTCAGAATGACACGAATCCAATGCCCACTTTAAGCTTACTTAATTTTCTATATTGTGATAAAATTTAGTACCAAAATAACTACGACAAAGTCTCCAAGTAAGCCAATCTGGCCAAAACTGCGTGCTGCCATGCATTATGCTTCATTTGTAATCCTTTGCTCAATGATCACCAATTATCACTTTAGAATGATCATTTTAACTAGTTGATCAAATTGACATGTCCGCACTAAATCATCTTTGACTTTTGATTTAGAGCTAAAATTGACATGAATCTAACGCCCACACTAAGCTAGCTCAAATTTCCATATTGTGAAAACATTTGAGACAGAAAGAGCTAGCCAAAGGTTCAAAGTAATTCAATATATCCTAAACTGCGTAATGTCATGCATTATGATTCATTTATAAGTCTTTACTCAAGGAGAACGAATGTTACATTTAGAATAATCATTTTAACTAGGCGATCAACTTGACATGTACCCGTTAAATCATCTGTAACTTTTGATCTAAAGTTCAGAATGAGATGAATCCAACGTCCACGTTAAGCTGTTATGATCTTTTCGACCGAAAAGAAGGAATAGTGCATATTTTTCGTTGGGGATTTCTTTGAAAAAGTCTGCTTAATTTTCAATGTTGTGACAAAATTTAGGACAAAAATTGCTATGGCAAAGTCTCCAAGTAAGCCAATGTATCCTAAACTGCATAATTCCATGCATGATGATTTATTTCTAAACCTTTTTGCAATTAGCATCAATAAAAAATTTAGAATGATCGATTTAACAGGCCGATCAACTTGACATGTCCACACTAAATCATCTTTGACCTTTGATTCAAAGTTCAGAATGACACGAATCCAATGCCCACTTTAAGCTCACTCAATTTTCTATATTGTGTCAATGTTTAACACATAAATAGAGTATGACAAAGTCTCCAAGTAAACCAATCTATCCCAAACTGCGTGATGCGATGCATTATGCTTAATTTGTAAACCTTTGCTCAATGAGCACCAATTATCAGTTTAGAACGATCATTTTAACTCGCTGATCAACTTGACATGTCCGCACTAAATCGTATTTGACTTTTGATTTAAAGCTCAAAATGACATGAATCGAAAGTCCATGTTAAGCTAGCTCAATTTTCCATATTAGACAACATTTGAGACTAAAAGAACTAGGCAAAGCATCAAAGTAATCGAATCTATCCTAAACTACGTGATACCGTGCCCTATGCTTCATTTATAAGCTCTCACTCAAGGAGCACTAATGATTAGTTTTAAATAATCATTTTAACAAGCCGATCAACTTGACGTATCCGCATTAAATCGTCTCTAACTTTTGATTTTGAGTTCAGAATGACACGAATCCAATGTCCACGTTAAGCTAACTCAATTATCTATATTGTGATAAATTTGAGGACCAATAGAGCTACGAAAAAGTGTCCAAGTAAGCCAATATATCCAAAACTGTGTGATGCCATGCATTAGGCCACATTTGTAAACCTTTTCTCAATGAGCACCAATTATCACTTTATAATGATCATTTTAACTAGCTGATCAACTTGACATGCCCGCACTATATCGTCTTTTACTTTTGATTTAGAGCTAAAAATGACATGATTCCAACGCCCACGTTAAGCTAGCTCAATTTTTTCATGTTGTGACAACATTTGAGACTGAAAGAGCTAGCCAAAGCTTCAAAGTAATCCAATATATCCTAAACTGCGTGATGCAATGCGTTATACTTCACTTATAAGTCTTTACTCAAGGAGCACCAATGATCAGTTTAGAATAACCATTTTAACAGGCCGATCAACTTAACATGTAAGCGTTAAATCGTCTCTAACTTTTGATTTAAAGTTCAGAATGAGATGAATCCAACATCCACGTTAAGCTCTTATGATCTTTTCGACCGAAAAGAAGGAATAGTGCATATTTTTTGTTAGGGACTTCTTGGAAAAAGTCTGCTTAATTTTCTATGTTGTGACAAAATTTAGGACCAAAATTGCTATGACAAAGTCTCCAAGTAAGCCAATCTACCCTAAACTGCGTAATGTCATGCATGATGCTTTATTTGTAAACCTTTTTCAATTAGCACAAATGATAAGTTTAGAATGATAAATTTAACAGGCCGATCAATTTGACATGTCCACACTAAATCGTCTTTAACCTTTGATTAAAATTTCAGATTGAAACGAATCCAATGCCCACTTTAAGCTAACTCAATTTTCTAAACTGTGACAAAGTTTAAGATAGAAATAGCTATGACAAAGTTTCCAAGTAATCCAATCAATCCCAAACTGCGTGATGCCATGCATTATGCTTAATTTGTAAACCTTTGCTCAATAAGCACCAACTATCAGTTTAGAATGATCATTTTAACTAGCTGATCAGCTTGACATGTCCGCACTAAATTGTCTTTGACTTTTGATTTAGAGCTCAAAATGACATGAATCCAACGTCACCTTAATCTAGCTCAATTTTTCATATTGTGAAAAAATTTGAGACTAAAAGGGCTAGGCAAAGCCTCAAAGTGATCAATCTATCCTAAACTGCGTGATGCCATGCATTATGCTTCAATTATAAGCCCTTACGCAAGGAGCACCAATGATCAGTTTTAAATAACCATTTTAACTGGCCAATCAACTTGACATGTCCGCACTAAGTTGTCTTTAACTTTTGATTTTGAGTTCAGAATGACACGAATCCAATGCCCACGTTAAGCTAGCTCAATCTTTTATATTGTGACAAAATTTAGGACCAAAATAGCTACAAAAACATCTCCATGTGAGCCAATCTATCCAAAACTGTGTGATGCCATGCATTATGCTTCATTTGTAAACCTTTGCTCAATGAGCACCAATGATCAGTTTAGAATGATCAATTTAAGTTGCCGATCAACTTGACATGTTCGCACTAAATCATCTTTAACTATTTATTCAGAGTTCATAATGACATGAATCCAATGCTCTTGTTAAGCTAGCTCAATTTTCTATATTGTGACAAAATTCAAGATGGAAATAGCTATGACAAAGTCTCCAAGTAATCCAATCTGTCCGAAACTGCGTGATGTCATGCATTATGTTTCATTTGTAAACCTTTGCTCAATGAGCATCAATGATCAGTTTAGAATGATCAATTTAACCGGCCTATCAACTTGAAATTTCCGCACTAAATCGTTTTTTAGTTCATAGTTCAGAATGACACGAATCCACCCCCTACGTTAAGCTAGTTCAATTTTCTATATTGTGACAAAATTGAAGACCGAAATAGCTACAAAAAAGTCTCCAAGTAATCCAATCTATTCCAAACTGCGTGATGCCATACATTATGCTTCATTTGAAAACCTTTGATCAATGAGCACCAATTATCAGTTTAGAATAATCATTTTAACCAGCTGATCAACTTGTCATCCATGCACCAAATCGTATTTAACTTTTGATTTAGAGCTCAAAATGACATCAATGCAATGCCCATGCTAAGCTAGCCCAATTTTCCACAATGTGACAACATTTGAGGATGAAAGAGCTAAGGAAAGTCTCAAAGTAATCCAATCTATCCTAAATTGCATGATACCGTGCATTATGCTTCATTTATAAGCCTTTACTCAAGGAGCACCAATGATCAATTTAGAATAATCATTTTCACAGGCTGATCAACTTGACATGTCAGAACTAAATTGTCTATAACTTGTGATTTAGAGTTCGGAATGACACGAATCCAACGCCCACGTTAAGCTACCTCAATTTTCTATATTGTGAGAAAATTTAAAACCAAAATAGCTACGACAAAGTCTTCAGGCAATCAAATATATCCCAAACAGGGTGATGCCAAGGATTATGCTTCATTTGTAAACCTTTGCTCAACGAGCAACAATGATTAGATTAGATTGATCAATTTAACTGCCGATAACTTTGACATGTCCGCACTAAATCGTCTTTAACTTTTGATTCAGAGTTTAAAGTGACACAAATCTAACACCTGTGTTAAGCTAGCTCAATTTTCCATATTTTGATAAAATTTAAGACTGAAATAGTTTCGAAAACGTCTACAACTAATCCAATTTAGGCCAAACTGCGTAATGCCATGCATGGTGCTTTATTTGTAAACCTTTGCTGAATAAGAACCAATGATCTGTTTACAATGATCTCTTTAACTTATTATTCAGAGTTCATAATAACATGAATCCAACACCCACATTAAGCTAGTTCAGTTTTCAATATTGTGACAAAACTTAACACCAAAATCGCTACAAAAAAGTCTCCAAAAAATCCAATCTATCCCAAGCTGTGTGATGCCATGGATTATACTTCATTTGTAAACCTTTACTCAATGACAAGAATTATCAGTTTAGAATGATCATTTTAACCAGATGATCAACTTGACATGTCCGCACTAAATCATATTTAACTTCTGATTTAGAGCTCTAAAATTACATGAATCCAACGCCCACGTTAAGCTAGCTCAAATTCCATATGGTGACAACATTTGAGACTAAACGAGCTAGGCAAATCCTCAAAGTAATCCAAACTATCCTAAATTGCATGATGCCATGCATTATGCTTCATTTATAAGCCTTTACTCAAGTAGCACCAATGATTAGTTTAGAATAATTATTTTAACTCGCCCATCAACTTGACATGTCTGCACTAAATCGTCTATAACCTTTGATTTAGAGTTCAGAATGACAAGACTCCATCACCCACGTAACGCTATCCCAATTTTTTATATTGTGACAAAAAAAATTTATGACCTCAATTGCTATGACAATGTCCCCAAGTAAGCCAATCTATCCCAAACTGTGTGATGCCATGTATGATGCTTCATTTGTAAACCTTTTCCTATGAGCACCAATAATCAATTTAGAATGATCATTTAAACTGGACGATCAACTTGACATGTCCGCACTAAATCTCTTTTAACTTTTGATTCACTCATCACAATGACACGAATCCAACACCCACGTTAAGCTAGCTTAATTTTGTATAATCTGACAAAATTTAAGAGCAAAATAGCAACGACAAAGTCTCCAAGTAATGCAATCTATCTCAAACTGCGTGATGCCATGCACTATGCTTCATTTGTAAACTTTGCTCAATGACACCAATTATCAGTTAAGAATGATCATTTTAACTAGCTTATCAACTTGATATGTCCGCACTAAATTGTATTTAACTTTTGATTTAGAGCTCAAAATGACTTGAATCCAATGCCCACGTTAAGCTAGCTTAATTTTCCATATTGTGACAACATTTGAGTTTGAAAGAGCTAGGCAAAGCCTCAAAGTAATCCAATTCATCCTAAAGTGTGTAATGCCATGCATTATGATTCATTTGTAATCCTTTAATCATGGAGCACCAGTGATCAGTTTTGAGTAATCATATTAACTGGCCGATCAAATTGACATATCCGCACTAAATTATCTATAACTTTGATTTAAAGTTCGGAATGACATGAATCCAATGCCCACGTTAAGCTAGCTCAATTTTCAATATTGTGAAAAAAGTTGAGACCAAATTAGCTATGAAAAAGTCTTCAAGTAATACAATCTGTCCCAAATTTTGTGATGCCATGCATGGTGCTTCATTTGTAAAATTTTGGTCAATGAGAACCAATGATCTGCTAAGAACGATCAATTTAACTATCTGATCAACTTGACATATCCGCACTAAATCGTTTTTTAATAATTATTCAGAGTTCAGCATGACATGAATCCAACACCCATGTTAAGCTAGTTCAATTTTCTATATTATGACAAAACTTAAGACCAAAATAGCTACAAAAAGTCTCCAAGTAATCCAATCTATTCCAAGCTGCGTGATGCCATGCATTATGATTCATTTGTAAACAATTGCTCAATGACACCAATTATTAGTTAAGAATGATCATTTTAACTAGCTGATCAACTTGACATGTCCGCACTAAATGGTCTTTAGCTTTTGATTTAGAGATCAATATGACATGAATCCAACGACCATTTTAAGGTAGCTCAGTTTTCCATATTGTGATAACATTTGAGACTGAAAGAGCTAGGCAAAGCCTCAAAGTAATCCAATCATTCCTAAACTGTGTGATGCCATTCATTATGCTTTACTTATAAGCCTTTACTCAAAGAGCTCTAATGATCAGTTTAGAATAATCATTTTAACTGGCCGATCAACTTGACATGTATGCACTAAATCGTATTCAACTTTTCATTTTGAGTTCAAAATGAAATGAATCCAACGCACATGTTAAGTTAGTTCAATTTTCAATATTTTGACAAAATTTAGTACCGAAAAAGCTACGACAGAATCTCCAAGTAAGCCAATCTATCCCAAACTGGGTGATGCCATGCATGATTCTTCATTTGAAAACCTTTTCCAATGAGCACCAATAACCAGTTTAGAATGGTCATTTTAACTGGCCGATCAACTTGACATGTCCGCACCAAATCGTCATTAACTTTTGATTTTGAGATCTGAATGACACGAATCCAACGCTCACGTTTAGCTATCTCAGTTTTCTATATTGTGACAAAATTTAAGCCCAAAAAAGCTACGAAAAAACCTCCAATTAATCCAATCTATCCCAAACTATGTGATTCCATGCATTATGCTTCATCTATTAGCCTTCACTCAAGGAACACGAATGATCAATTTAGAATAATCATTTTAACTAGCCGATCAACTTGACATGTCCGCACTAAATCGTTTGTATCTTTTGATTTAGATTTCTAAATGACACGAATCCATCGCCCACGTTAAGCTAGCTCAATTTTCTACATTGTCGCAAAATTTTTGACCAAAATAGCTACGAAAAAGTCTCCATGTTAACCAATCTATTCCAAACTGCGTGATGCCATGCATAATACTTAATTTGTAAACTTTTTCTCAATGAGCACCAATGATCAGTATAGATTGATCAATTAAACTAGCAGATACAGTTGACATGTCCGGACTAAATAGTCTTTAACTTATTATTCAGAGTTCATAATGAAACGAATCCAACGCCCACATTAACTAGTTCAATTTTGTATATTGTGACCAAAATTTAAGACCGAAATTGCTACGAAGAAGTCTGCAAGTAATCCAATCTATCCCAAACTGTGTGATGCCATGCACTATGCTTCATTTGTAAACCTTTGCTCAATGACACCAATTATCTGTTTAGAATGATCATTCTAACTAGCTGATCAACTTGATATGTCCACATTAAATTGTAATTAACTTTTGATTTAGAGCTCAAAAGGACTTGAATGCAATGCCCACGTTAAGCGATCTTAATTTTCCATATTGTGACAACATTTGACACTAAAAGAGCTAGGCAAAGCCTTAAAGTAATCCAATTCATTCTAAACTACGTGATGCCAATTAATTTGTAAGCCTTTACTCAAGGAGCACCAATGATCAATTTAGAATAATCATTTTAACTGGCCGATCAACTTGATATATCCGCAATAAACTATCCATAAATTTTATTTAGAGTTCAGAATGACACATATCCAACGTCCACGTTAAGCTCGTTCAACTTTTTATAATGTGACAAAATTTAAGATCGAAATAGCTATGAAAAAGCCTACAAGTAATCCAACCTATCCCAAACTAGGTTATGCCATGCATTATGCTTCATTTGTGAACCATTGCTCAATGAGCACCAATGATCAGTTTAGAATGATAACTTTAAGTGGTTGATCAACTTGACATTTCCGCACTAAATCGTCTTTAACTTTTGATTCAGAGTTTAGAATGATGCGAATCCAATGCCGACGTTAATCTAGCTTAAATTTTTATATTGCAACAAAATTTTGGGCAGAAATAGCTACAACAAAGCCTCCAAATAATCAAATCCATCTCAAACTACGTGATTCCATGCATTATGCTTCGTTTATAAGCCATTACTCAAGGAGCACCAAAGATCACTTTAGAATGATCATATTAACTAGACGATCAACTTGACATTTCCGTACTAAATCGTCTTTAACTTTTGATTTAGAGTTCGGAATGACACGAATCCAACGCACACGTTAAGCTAGCTCAAATTTCTATATTGTGATAAAATATAAGACCAAAATAGCTACGACAAAGTCTACAAGTAATCCAATCTAACCCAAACTGCATGATGCCATGCATTATGCTTGATTTCTAAACCTTTACTCAAGGAGCACCAGTGATCAGTTTAGAATGATCATTTTAATTGGCTAATCAATTTGACATGTCCGCACTAAATTTTCCATAACTTTTGATTCAGAGTTCAGAATGACACGAATCCAAAGCCCATGTTAAGCTAGCTGAATTTTCTATATTGTTACAAAATATAAGACCAAAATAGCTACAATAAAGCATCTTAGTAATCCAATCTATCCCAGACTGCGTGATGGCATGCATTATGATTCATTTATAACCCTTTTCTTAATGAGCACCAGTGATCAATTTAGAATGATCATTTAAACTGGCTAATCAACTTGACATGTCCGCACTAAATCAGCTTTAACTTTTAATTCAAAGTTCAGAATGACAGGAATCCAACGCCCACGTTAAGCTACCTCAACTTTCTATATTGTGACAAAATTTAAGACTTAAAAAGCTACGACAAAGCCTCCAATCCAAAATTGTGTGATGCCATGCATTATGATTCATTTCTAAACCTTTGCTCAATGAGTACCAAGGATCAGTTTAGAATGATCAATATAACGGGCCAATCAACTCGACATGTCCACACTAAATCGTCTTTAACTTCTGATTCAGAGTTTAAAATGATGCGAATCCAACACCCACGTTAATCTAGCTCAAATTTCTATATTATGACAAATTTAAGACCAAAATAGCACCGGCAAAGCCTCCAAGAAATCATATATGTCCCAAACTGTGTGATGCCATGCATTATGCTTCAGTTGTAAACCAATGCTCAATGAGCAGCAATGATCAGCTTAAAATGACCAATTTAAATGGCTGATCAACTCGACATGTCCACAAGAAATCATCTTTAACTTTTGTTTCGGAGTTTTGAATGACACGAATCCAACGCCCACTGTAAGCTAGCTCAATTTTCCATATTTGGATCACATTTGAGAGTGATAGAGCTAGGAAAAGCCTCAAAGTAATCCACTCTATCTTAAACTGCATGATGCCATGCATTATGCTTTATTTATAAGCTTTTAGTCAAGGAGCACCGATGAGCAGTTTAGAATGATAATTTTAACTCGCCGATCAACTTGACATGTCGGCACTAAATCGTCCATAAATTTTGATCAGAGTTAAAAATGACACGAATCCAGCACCCACGTTAAGCTAGCTCAATTTTCTACATAGTGACAAAACTAAAGATCAAAATAAATACCGTAAAGCCTCCAAGTTTGCGTGAGGCCATGCATTATATTGTAAACCTTTGCTCAATGAGCACAAAGTATCAGTTTAGAATGATCAATTTAACTGGCCGATCAACTTAACATGTCCGCACTAAATCGTCTTTAACTGTTGACTTAGAGATCAAAATTACATGAATCCAACGTGCACGTTAGGCTAGCTCAATTTTCCATATTGTGACAATCATTGAGACTGAAAGAGATAGGAAAAGCCTCAAAGTAATCCAATATATTTTAAACTGCGTGATGTCATGCATTATGCTTCATTTATATGCCCTTACTAAAGGAGCACCAATGATCAATTTAGAATGATCATTCTAACTCGCCGATCAACTTGACATGTCGACACTAAATCGTCCATAACTTTTGATTCAGAGTTCAGAATGACGCGAATCGAACGACCACGATAAGCTAGCTCAATTTTCTACACTGTGACAAAATATTCTATATCGTGACAAAATTTAAGAGCGAAATAGATAGGAAAATGCCTCCAAGAATTCCAATGTATCCCAAGTTGTGTGATGCTATGCATTATGCTTTATTTATTCATCTTTTCTCAAGGAACACCAATTATCAGTTTATAATGATCATTTTAAGTGACCGATAAACTTGACTTGTCCGCACTAAATTTTCGATAACTTTTGATTTAGAGTTCAGAATTACACGAATCCAATACCCACGTTAAGCTAGCTCAATTTTCTATATTGTGATAAAATTTAAGCTCAAAATAGGTACGACAAAGTCTCCAAGTAATGCAATCTATCCCAAACATGTGATGCCATGCATTATGCTTCCTTTGTATACCTTTTCTCAATGAGCACCAACGATCAATTTAGAATGACCATTTTAACTGGCCGATCAACTTGACATGTCCGCACTAAATCGTCTTTAACTTTTGATCTAGAGCTCAAAATGACACGAATCCAATGCCCATGGTAGGCTAGCTCAATTTTCCAAATTGGGACAACAATTGAGACAGAAAGAGCTTGGAAAAGCCTAAAAATAATCCAATCTATCTCAAACTGTGTGATGCCTTTCATTATGTTTCATTTATATGCCTTTACTCAAGGAGCACCAATGATCAAGTTAGAATTATCATTTTAACTGGCCGATCAACTTGACCTGCCGGCACTAAATCGTCCATAACTTTTGATTCACATTTCAGAATGACAAGAATCCAACGTCCACGATAAGCTAGCTCAATTTTCTAAATTGTGACAAAATTTAAGAATGAAATAGATATGAAAAAGTCTCCAAGTTGTCCAATGTATCCCAAACTGCTAGATGCTATGCATTATGCTTCATTTATACGCTTTTTCTCAAGGAAAACCAATGGTCAGTTTAGAATGATCATTTTAAGTGGCCGATTAACTTGACATGTCCGCACTAAATTTTCCATAACTGTTGATTCAGAGTTCAGAATTACACGAATCGAACGCCCACATTAGGTTAGCTCAATTTTCTATTTTGTGAAAAAATCTAGGCCCGAAATAGCAATGACAAAGTCTCCAAATAATCTAATCTATCCCAAACTGTGTGATGTCATGCATTATGCTTCCTTTGTAAACCTTTTGTCAATGAGCACCAATGATCAGTTTAGAATGATCATTTTAACTAGCCGATAAACTTGACATGTCCGCACTAAACTGCCTAAAGTTTATATACTGTGACCAAATTTAAGACCGAAATAACAATGACAAAGCCTCCATATAATCCAATCAATCCCAAAATACGAAATTCCATGCATTATACTTTATTTGTAAACCTTTACTCAATGAGCACCAATAATATGTTTCGAATGATCTATTTGATTGGCCGATCAACTTGACATTTCCGCAATAAATCCTGTTTAACTTTTGATTCAGAGTTCTGAATGACACGAATCCAACGCCCATATTATGCTATCTCAATTTTCTATATTGTGATAAAATTTAAGACCAAAATAGCTACGACAAAGCCTACAAAATGTGATGCCCTACATTATGCTTCATTTGTAAACCTTTCCTCAATGAGCACCAATGATCAGTTTAGAATGATCATTTTAACTAGCTGATCAACTTGACATGTCCGCACTAAATCGTCATTAACTTTTGAGTTAGAGCTCAAAATGTGATGAATCCAACGCCCACGTTAGGCTAGCTTAATTTTCCATACTATGACAACATTTGAGACTTAAAGAGCTAGAAAAAGCCTTAAAGTAATCCAATATATCTAAAACTTTAATAGTTCATGCATTATGTGTAATTTATAAGCCTTTACACAAGGAGCACCATTAATCGGTTTAGAATGATCATTTTCAGTGGCCGATCAACTTGACACGTCCATACTAAATCGTCCATAACTTTTGATTCAGAGTTCAGAATGACACCAATCCCACACCCACGTTAAGCTAGCTCAATTTTCGATATTGTGACAACATTTGAGACTGAAAGATCTAGGCAAAGCCTCAAACTAATCCAATCTATCTTAAACTGCATGATGCCATGCATTATGCTTCATTTATGTGCCTTTACTCAAGGAGCACCTATGATCAATTTAGAATGATCATTTTCACTAGCCGATCAACTTGACATGTCCGCACTAAATCATCTTTAACTTTTGATTCATAGTTAAGAATGACACTAATCAAACACCCACGTTAAGCTAGCTCAGTTTTATATATTGTGACAACATTTAAGATCGAAATAGCAATGACAAAGCCTGCAAGTAATCCAATCTATCCCAAACTACGTGATTCCATGCATTATGCTTCATTTTTAAACCTTTGCTCAATGAGCACGAATGATTAGTTTAGAATTATCATTTTAACGAACTAATCAACTTGACATGTTTGGACTAAATCGCTTTTAACTTTTGATTTAGAGCTCAAAATGACATTAATCCAACGCCCACGTTAAACTGGCTCAATTTCCCATATTGTGACAACATTTCAGACAGAAAGAGCTAGGCAAAACCTCATAGTAATCCAATCTATCTTAAACTGCGTGATGCCATGCATTATGCTTTATTTTTAAACATTTGCTCAATGAATACCAATGATCAGTTTAGAATGATCAATTTAACAGGCCAATCAACTTCACATGTCCGCACTAAATTGTCTATAACACGTGATTCAGAGTTTAGAATGACTCGAATCCAACCCCCCACATTAAGTAAAGTCAATTTTCTATATTGTGACAAATTTAAGACAGAAATAGCTATGGCAAAGCCTCCAAGTAATTGAATCTATCGCGAACTGCGTGATCCCATGCATTGTGCTTCATTTGTAAACCTTTGCTCAATGAGCATCAATGATCAGTTTAGAATTACCAATTTAACTAGCTGATCAACTTGAAATGTCTGAATTAAATCGTCTTTTAACTTTTGATTTAGAGCTCAAAATGACATGAATCCAACACCCACGTTAGGCAAGCTCAATTTTCCATATTATGACAACAATTTGAGACTGAAAGAGCTAGGAAAAGCCTCAGAGTATTCCAATCTATCTTAAACTTTGTGATGTCATTCATTATGTTTCATTTATAAGCCACTACACAAGGAGCACCAATGATCAGTTTACAATGATCATTTTCAATGGTCGATCAACTTGACATGTCCACACTAAATCGTCCATAACTTTTAATTCAGAGTTCAAAATGACACGAATCCAACGCCCATGTTAAGCTAGCTAAATTTTCTATATTGTGGCAACATTTAAGATCGAAATAGCTACGACAAAACCTCTAAATAATCCAATCAATCCCGAACTGCGTGATTCCATGCATTATGCTTCATTTGAAAATCTTTTCTCAATGAGCACCAATGATCAGTTTAGAATGAGCATTTAAACTAGCTGATCAAGTTGACATGTCCGCACTACATCGTCTTTAACTTTTAGTTTAGATATCAAAATGACATGAATCCAATGCCCACGTTAAACTAGCTCAATTTTCCATATTGTGACAAAATTTGAGACTAAAAGAGCTAGACAAAGCCTCAAAGTAATCCAATTTATCCTAAATTTCGTGATGCCATGCATTATACTTCATTTTTAAGACTTTATTTAAGGAGCACCAACGATCAGTTTAGAATGATCATTTTAACTGGCCCATAACCTTGACATGTCTGCACTGAAACGTCCATAAGTTTTGATTCAGAGTTCCGAACGACACGAATCCAACAACCACGTTAAGCTAGCTCAATTTTCTATATTGTGACAAAATTTAAAACCCAAATAGCTACGAAAAAAATCTCCAAGTAATCCAATCCATCACAAACTGCGTGATGCTATGGATTATGCTTCATTTATACGCCTTTTCTCTAGGAGCACCAATGATCAGTTTAGAATGATCATTTTAACTGGCCGATCAACTTGAAATGTCTGCATTAAATTGTCCATAACTTTTTATTCATAGTTACTACAAAGCCTCCAAGTAATCCAATCTATCCTAAACTATGTGATTCCGTGCATTATGCTTCATTTGTAAACCTTTACTCAAGGATCATCAGTGATCAGTTTAGAATGATCATTTTAACTAGCTGATCAACTTGACATGTCCGCACTAAATCGTCATTAACTTTTGAGTTAGAGCTCAAAATGTGATGAATCCAACGCCCACGTTAGGCTAGCTTAATTTTCCATACTGTGACAACATTTGAGACTTAAAGAGCTAGAAAAAGCCTTAAAGTGATCCAATCAATCTAAAACTTCATTAATTCATGCATTATGTGTCATTTATAAGCCTTTACTCAAGGAGCACCAATAATCGGTTTAGAATGATCATTTTCACTGGCCGATCAACTTGACACGTCCATACTAAATCGTCCATAACTTTTGATTCAGAGTTCAGAATGACACCAATCCCACACCCACGTTAAGCTAGCTCAATTTTCGATATTGTGACAACATTTGAGACTGAAAGAGCTAGGCAAAGCCTCAAACTAATCCAATCTATCTTAAACTGCATGATGCCATGCATTATGCTTCATTTATGTGCCTTTACTCAAGGAGCACCTATGATCAATTTAGAATGATCATTTTCACTAGCCGATCAACTTGACATGTCCGCACTAAATCATCTTTAACTTTTGATTCATAGTTAAGAATGACACTAATCAAACACCCACGTTAAGCTAGCTCAGTTTTATATATTGTGACAACATTTAAGATCGAAATAGCTATGACAAAGCCTGCAAGTAATCCAATCTATCCCAAACTACGTGATTCCATGCATTATGCTTCATTTTTAAACCTTTGCTCAATGAGCACGAATGATCAGTTTAGAATTATCATTTTAACGAACTAATCAACTTGACATGTTTGGACTAAATCGTTTTAACTTTTGATTTAGAGCTCAAAATGACATTAATCCAACGCCCACGTTAAACTGGCTCAATTTTCCATATTGTGACAACATTTTAGACAGAAAGAGCTAGGCAAAACCTCATAGTAATCCAATCTATCTTAAACTGCGTGATGCCATGCATTATGCTTTATTTTTAAACCTTTGCTCAATGAATACCAATGATCAGTTTAGAATGATCAATTTAACAGGTCAATCAACTTCTCATGTCCGCACTAAATTGTCTATAACATGTGATTCAGAGTTTAGAATGAGTCGAATCCAACCCCCACGTTAAGTAAAGTCAATTTTCTATATTGTGACAAATTTAAGACTGAAATAGCTATGGCAAAGCCTCCAAGTAATCGAATCTATCGCGAACTGCGTGATCCCATGCATTATGCTTCATTTGTAAACCTTTGCTCAATGAGCATCAATGATCAGTTTAGAACTACCAATTTAACTAGCTGATCAACTTGAAATGTCTGAATTAAATCGTCTTTTAACTTTTGATTTAGAGCTCAAAATGACATGAAACCAACACCCACGTTAGGCAAGCTCAATTTTCCATATTGTGATAACAATTTGAGACTGAAAGAGCTAGGAAAAGCCTCAGAGTATTCCAATCTATCTTAAACTTTGTGATATCATGCATTATGTTTCATTTATAAGCCACTACACAAGGAGAACCAATGATCAGTTTACAATGATCGTTTTCAATGGTCGATCAACTTGACATGTCCACACTAAATCGTCCATAACTTTTAATTCAGAGTTCAAAATGACACGAATCCAACGCCCATGTTAAGCTAGCTAAATTTTCTATATTGTGGCAACATTTAAGATCGAAATAGCTACGACAAAACCTCTAAGTAATCCAATCAATCCCGAACTGCGTGATTCCATGCATTATGCTTCATTTGAAAATCTTTTCTCAATGAGCACCAGTGATCAGTTTAGAATGAGCATTTAAACTAGCTGATCAAGTTGACATGTCCGCACTACATCGTCTTTAACTTTTAGTTTAGATATCAAAATGACATGAATCCAATGCCCACGTTAAACTAGCTCAATTTTCCATATTGTGACAAAATTTGAGACTAAAAGAGCTAGACAAAGCCTCAAAGTAATCCAATTTATCCTAAATTTCGTGATGCCATGCATTATACTTCATTTTAAAGACTTTATTTAAGGAGCACCAACGATCAGTTTAGAATGATCATTTTAACTGGCCCATAACCTTGACATGACTGCACTGAAACGTCCATAACTTTTGATTCAGAGTTCCGAACGACACGAATCCAACAACCACGTTAAGCTAGCTCAATTTTCTATATTGTGACAAAATTTAAAGCCCAAATAGCTACGAAAAAAATCTCCAAGTAATCCAATCCATCACAAACTGCGTGATGCTATGGATTATGCTTCATTTATACGCCTTTTCTCTAGGAGCACCAATGAACAGTTTAGAATGATCATTTTAACTGGCCGATCAACTTGAAATGTCTGCATTAAATTGTCCATAACTTTTTTATTCATAGTTACTACAAAGCCTCCAAGTAATCCAATCTATCCTAAACTATGTGATTCCGTGCATTATGCTTCATTTGTAAACCTTTACTCAAGGATCATCAGTGATCAGTTTAGAATGATCATTTTAACTAGCTGATCAACTTGACATGTCCGCACTAAATCGTCATTAACTTTTGAGTTAGAGCTCAAAATGTGATGAATCCAACGCCCACGTTAGGCTAGCTTAATTTTCCATACTGTGACAACATTTGAGACTTAAAGAGCTAGAAAAAGCCTTAAAGTGATCCAATCTATCTAAAACTTCATTAATTCATGCATTATGTGTCATTTATAAGCCTTTACACAAGGAGCACCAATAATCGGTTTAGAATGATCATTTTCACTGGCCGATCAACTTGACACGTCCATACTAAATCGTCCATAACTTTTGATTCAGAGTTCAGAATGACACCAATCCCACACCCACGTTAAGCTAGCTCAATTTTTGATATTGTGACAACATTTGAGACTGAAAGAGCTAGGAAAAGCCTCAAACTAATCCAATCTATCTTAAACTGCATGATGCCATGCATTATGCTTCATTTATGTGCCTTTACTCAAGGAGCACCTATGATCAATTTAGAATGATCATTTTCACTAGCCGATCAACTTGACATGTCCACACTAAATCGTCTTTAACTTTTGATTCATAGTTAAGAATGACACTAATCAAACACCCACGTTAAGCTAGCTCAGTTTTATATATTGTGACAACATTTAAGATCGAAATAGCTATGAAAAAGCCTGCAAGTAATCCAATCTATCCCAAACTACGTGATTCCATGCATTATGCTTCATTTTAAACCTTTGCTCAATGAGCACGAATGATCAGTTTAGAATTATCATTTTAACGAACTAATCAACTTGACATGTTTGGACTAAATCGCTTTTAACTTTTGATTTAGAGCTCAAAATGACATTAATCCAACGCCCACGTTAAATTGGCTCAATTTTCCATATTGTGAGAACATTTCAGACTGAAAGAGCTAGGCAAAACCTCATAGTAATCCAATCTATCTTAAACTGCGTGATGCCATGCATTATGCTTTATTTTTAAACCTTTGCTCAATGAATACCAATGATCAGTTTAGAATGATCAATTTAACAGGTCAATCAACATCACATGTCCACACTAAATTGTCTATAACATGTGATTCAGAGTTTAGAATGAGTCGAATCCAACCCCCACGTTAAGTAAAGTCAATTTTCTATATTGTTACAAATTTAAGACTGAAATAGCTATGGCAAAGCCTCCAAGTAATCGAATCTATCGCGAACTGCGTGATCCCATGCATTATGCTTCATTTGTAAACCTTTGCTCAATGAGCATCAATGATCAGTTTAGAATTACCAATATAACTAGCTGATCAACTTGAAATGTCTGAATTAAATCGTCTTTTAACTTTTGATTTAGAGCTCAAAATGACATGAATCCAACACCCACGTTAGGCAAGCTCAATTTTCCATATTGTGACAACATTTGAGACTGAAAGAGCTAGGAAAAGCCTCAAAGTATTCCAATCTATCTTAAACTTTGTGATGTCAAGCATTATGTTTCATTCATAGGCCACTACACAAGGAGCACCAATGATCAGTTTACAATGATCATTTTCAATGGTCGATCAACTTGACATGTCCACACTAAATCGTCCATAACTTTTAATTCAGAGTTCAAAATGACACGAATCCAACACCCATGTTAAGCTAGCTAAATGTTCTATATTGTGGCAACATTTAAGATCAAAATAGCTACGACAAAACCTCTAAATAATCCAATCAATCCCGAACTGCGTGATTCCATGCATTATGCTTCATTTGAAAATCTTTTCTCAATGAGCACCAATGATCAGTTTAGAATGAGCATTTAAACTAGCTGATCAAGTTGACATGTCCGCACTACATCGTCTTTAACTTTTAGTTTAGATCTCAAAATGACATGAATCTAATGACCACGTTAAACTAGCTCAATTTTCCATATTGTGACAAAATTTGAGACTAAAAGAGCTAGACAAAGCCTCAAAGTAATCCAATTTATCCTAAATTTTGTGATGCCATGCATTATACTTCATTTTTAAGACTTTATTTAAGGAGCACCAACGATCAGTCTAGAATGATCATTTTAACTGGCCCATAACCTTGACATGTCTGCACTGAAACGTCCATAACTTTTGATTCAGAGTTCCGAACGACACGAATCCAACAACCACGTCAAGCTAGCTCAATTTTCTATATTGTGACAAAATTTAAAGCCCAAATAGCTACGAAAAAAATCTCCAAGTAATCCAATCCATCACAAACTGCGTGATGCTATGGATTATGCTTCATTTATACGCCTTTTCTCTAGGAGCACCAATGATCAGTTTAGAATGATCATTTTAACTGGCCGATCAACTTGAAATGTCTGCATTAAATTGTCCATAACTTTTTATTCAGAGTTACTACAAAGCCTCCAAGTAATCCAATCTATCCTAAACTATGTGATTCCGTGCATTATGCTTCATTTGTAAACCTTTACTCAAGGATCATCAGTGATCAGTTTAGAATGGTCATTTTAACTAGCTGATCAACTTGACATCTTCGCACTAAATTGTCTTTAACATTTGAGTTAGAGCTCAAAATGACAAGAATCCAACACCCACGTTAATCTAGCTCAATTTTCAATATTGTGACAACATTTTAGACTAAAAGAGCTATGACAAAGCCTCCAAGTAATCCAATTTATCCCAAACTGCATGATGCCTTGCATTATGCTTCATTTATAAACCTTTCTTCAGTGAGCACCAATTACTAGTTTATAATGATCAATTTAACTGGCCTATCATTTTGACATGTCTGCACTAAATTTTGTTTAATTTTTGATTCGGAGTTTAAAATGACAAGAGTACAACACCCAAGTAAAGTGACCTCAATTTTCTATATTATGACAAAATTTATGACCAAAAAACTACCCCAAAGCCTCCAAGTAATCCAATCTATCACAAACTGCGTGATGCCACACATTATGCCTCATTTGTAAACATTTGTTCAATGAACACCAATGATCAGTTTAAAATGATCAATTTAACTGGCCCATCAACTTGACATGTCCGTACTAAATCGTCTTTAACTTTCGGTTCATAGTTCATACGACACAAATCCAACGCCCACGTTAACCTAGAATAATTTTTGATATTGTTACAAAATTTAGACGGAAACAGCTACGACAAAGCCTCCAAGTAAACCAACATATCCTAAAATGTGTGATGCCATGCAATATGCTTGATTTGTAAACCTTTGCTCAAGGATCACCAATGATCAGTTTAGAATGATCAGTTTAGCTCGCCGATCAACTTGACATGTCCGCATTAAACCGTCTTTAGCTATTGATGTAGAGCTCAAAATGACATAAATCAAATGCCCACGTTAAGCTATCTCAATGTTCTATATTGTGACAACATATGAGACTGAAAGAGCTAGGCAAAGCCTCAAAGTAATCCAATATATCATAAACTGCGTGATGCCATGCATTATGCTTCATTTATAAGCCTTTAACCGAGGATCATAAATGATCAGTTTAAAATGATCAATTTAACTGGCCGATCAACTTGACATATCCGGATTAAATCATATTTAAATTTTGATTCGGAGTTTCGAATGACACAAATCCAATGCCCAAGTAAAGCAAGCTCAATTTTCTATATTATGACTAAATTTAGGATCGAAATCAATACCCGAAAGCCTCCAAGTAGTCCAATATATTCCAAACCGCGTAATGTCATGCATTTTGCTTCATTTCTAAAGATTTTCCCAATGAGCACTAATGATCAGATACAATGATTATTTTAGCAAGCCGATCAACTTGACATGTCCACACTAAATCGTCTGTAACATTTGATATAGTGTTCTGAATGGCATGAATCACACACCCACATTGAGCTACCTCAATTTTTCTATATTGTGAAAAATTTAAGACCGAAGTAGCTATGACAAAGTCTCTAAGTAACCCCATCTGATACAAGCCTTGATTCAAGGATGTATGCGCATGGGCTGTTTGTAGAAGATTAGGTGAGAAACTCAACCTTAGGCTTCTGGATGGGGGTTTTCTGGTTGGTAAAAGATGGAAGGGTGAAGTGAACCACACGAGGGATGATGAACCTCGTGATAAATCACAAACTTAGAGCTAGGAGGGCTGGTCTCAACTAGGTTCTAAGCGCACAAGTCTCTTGAGAGAATAACTTGTTGAAAGAAAATTCGATCTTTATTAATATCAAAAAGGTTGTCTAACTACAATGCTGGAAGGAGCCTTATTAATATGCTCGACAGCTTGACCTTCTAGGGTCGACTCAAACAAAGAAAAGGAAAGTTTACAAAAGTGCACAAAAGGAAAAGATACAAAAGTGCATAACCGAAAAAGGACCTATTCCTAAAATGTTCTTGACACAAAAATGTAAAGCATCTAGATCCTACCCTGCAAAACAGAAAGAGGCATATATTCGAATTGAAACTTACATTAACTTACCTCACGACCAAGAAATGGAAGGTGGCCGTCCTTGTCGCATGCACGCGCCTTGCTCCTAGTCTTCGACTTGGAGTAGGGTTAAAAATCTTTGGGTCCTGACCTCTCTGGCCACTAAAGCCCAAGTCTCTGATGTCCCTTGTGTTGTTGAGAAGCCTTTGGACTCTACTTTGCTCTTCTGGCCATTGTCCTTACCTGATCTTCCTCTAGGAGCTTGTCCACCCATAAGCTGAATTTGTGGAAGAGTGCCCTTGATCTGCTTCTTGTCATTGCTCCTGGTGGCACTACTGGTGTGGATACTTCCTCTAGATGCATGTCCTGAAGCTGGTAGCTTATCTGGTCCGAGTTTCCTTGTGTCGAAGTTGAATTGCTCGTGCACTCGGCTGGATCGGCTGTACCGGCTGGACTGTGCGAGGTACTGGCCGGAATGCCTTCAGGACCGGCCAAGTTGATCCCGGAGTTGGTGGCATCACCAAGGGGACCGGGGGTGTCATCCACGTCCCCACCAAGTGTGCTGGAAGCTTGGGCCTCTCCGCCGGCAATGCTGGTTGCTCTGGTCCTATTGGTCGAGGGTCCGGCGGTAGTGCTTGGCCCGGCAGGCGTGCCAGATGGCCCGGCTGTCTCGGGCAAGCTTCCTGGTCGGCCAGTCTGGTCTCCTGACTGGATGTACGACCTGATGTCCTCATCACCATCTATCCAAATTGTGCGATGCCATGCATTATGCTTCATTTGCAAACATTACCTCAAAGATCTCCAATGATCAGTTTAGAATGATCAATTTAACTGGCCGATCAACTTGAGATATCCACACTAAATCGTCTTTAACTTTTGATTCAAAGTTCAGAAAGACAGGAATCAAACGCCTACGTTAAAGTAGCTCAATTTTCTATATTGTATCAAAATTTAAAATCAAACTAGCTACGACAAAATCTCCAAGTAATCCAATCTATCCAATACTGCATGATGCCATGCATTATGCTTCATTTATAAACATTTGCTAAATGAGCACCAATTATTATTTAAGAATGATGAATTTAACTAGCCGATCAACTTGACGTGTCTGAACTAAATCCTCTTAACTTTTGATAAAGCGTTTATAATGACACGAATCTAACGTCCAAGTAAAGCTAGTGAAATATAAGACCAAAATAGCTACGACAAAGCCTCCATGTCATCCAATCTATCCCAAATTGTGGGAGGCAAAGCATTATGCTTCATTTATACGCCTTTATTCAAGGATCACCAATGATCAGTTTAGAATGATCATCTTAACTAGCTAATCAACTTGACATATTCGCACTAAATCGTCATTAACTTTTGATTTAGAGCTCAAAATGACATGAATCCAACTCCCAGGTGCAGCTAGCTCAATTTTCTATATTGTGACAAGATTTATGACTGAAATAGCTACGACTAAGCCTCCACGTAATCTAATCTATCCAAAACTGTGTGATGCCATGCAATATGCTTCATTTGTAAACATTTTCTCAATGGGCACCAATGATCTGTTTAGAATCATCAATTTGACTGGCTGACCAACTTGAGATGTCCTCACTAAATTGTCTCCAACTTTTGATTCATAGTTCATAATTACACGAATCCAACGCCCACGTTAAGCTTGCTTAATTTTCAATATTGTGAAAAAATTTAAGATTGAATTCACTATGACAAAGCCTCCAAGTAATCCAATCTATCCCTAACTGCATTATGGCATACAATATGGTTCATTTGAAAACCTTTATTCAATGTGCACCAATTGTCATCTTAGAATGATCAATTTAACTGGCCGATCAACTAGACATGTCCGCATTAAATTGTCTTTAATTTTTGATTCAGAGTTTAGAATGACAAGAATCCAATGCCCAAGTAAAGGCAGCTCAGTTTTCTCTAATTTGACGAAATTTAAAACAAAAATAACTATGAAAAAGCCTCCATGTAATCCAATCTATCCAATACTACGTGATGTCATGCATTATGCCTCATTTATAAGCCTTTACTCAAGGAGTACCAACGATCAGTTTAGAATGATCAATTTAGCAGGCCGATAACCTTGACATGTCCGCACTAAATCGTCTTTAACTTTTGATTCAGAGTTTATAATGACAAGAATCAAACAACGTTAAGCTAGTTCAATTTTCTATATTGTGACAAAATATAAGCCAAAAATAACTACGACAAATCCTCCAAGTAATCCAATCGATCTAACACTGCATGATGCCATGCATTACGCATCATTTGTAAACTTTTGCTCAATGAGCACCAATTATTTGCTTACAATGATCAATTTAACTGGCCAGTCAACTTGGCATGTCCGCATTAAATTGTCTTTAACTTTTGATTAAGAGTTTAGAATAAAAAAATCCAACATCAAAGTAAAGCTAGCTCAATTTTCGATATTGTGACAAAACTTAAAACCGAAATAAGTACGACAAAGCCTCCAAGTAATCCAATATATCCAATACTGCATGATGCCATGCAATATGCTTCAATTGTAAACCTTTGCTCAACGAGCACCAATTATCAGTTTAGAATGATCAATTTAACTGGCCGATCAACTTGACATGTCCACATCAAATCCCCTTCAACTTTTGATTCAGAATTTAGAATGACAAGAATTCATTGCCCAAGTAAAGCTAACTCAATTTTCTATATTGTGACAAAATTTAAGATCGAAATAGCTACGACAAAGCCTACAAGTGATCCAATCTATCCCAAACTGTGTGATGCCATGCATTATGCTTCATTTATATGTCTCTACTCAAGGATCCCCAATGATCAGTTTAGAATGATCATTTTATAACTAGCTGATCAACTTGACATGTACGTACTAAATCGTCTTTAACTTATGATTTAGAGCTCCAAATGACATGAATGCAATGCCCACATTGAGCTAGCTCGATTTTATATATTGTGACAGCATATGAGACTGAAAGAGCTAGGCAAAGCCTCAAAGTAATCCAATCTATCCTAAACTACGTGATGCGATGCATTATGGTTCATTTATAAGCCTTTACTCAAGGAGCACCAGTGATCAGTTTAGAATGATCAATTTAAATGGCTGATCCACTTGACATGTCCGAACTAAATTGTATTTAACTTTTGATTTAGAGTTCAGAGTGACGGGAATCAAACGCCCACGTTAATCTAGCTCAATTTTCTATATTGTGACAAAATTTAAAATAGAAATAGCTACGAATAAGCCTCCAAGTAATCTAATCTATCCCAAAATGTGTGATGCCATGCAATATGCTTCATTTGCAAACATTTGCTCAATGAGCACCAATAATCATTTTAGAATGATCGATTTGCTCAAGGATCACCAATGATGAGTTTAGAATGATCATCTTAACTAGCTGGTCAACTTGACATGTTTGCACTAAATCGTCTTCAACTTTTGATTTAGAACTCAAAATGACATGAATCCAATGCCCACATTAAGCTAAATCAATTTTCTATATTGTGACAACATATGAGACTGAAAAAGCTAGGAAAAGCCTCAATGTAATCCAATCTATCCTAAACTGTGTGATGTCATGCCTTATGCCTCATTTATAAGCCTTTACTCAAAGAGCACTGATGATCAGTTTAGAATAATCAATTTAACTGGCCGATCAACTTGACGTTACGGCACTAAATTGTCTTTTACTTTTGATTGAGAGTCCAGAATGACACGAATCCAATGCTCACGATAATCTAACACAATTTTCAATATTGTAACAAAATTTAAGACTAGAATAGCTAGGACAAAGCCTCCAAGTTATCCATTCTATCAAAAACTACATGATGTTATGCATTATGTTTCATTTGTAAACTTATGCTCAACGAGCACAATGGATTAGTGTATAAAGATCAATTTAACAGCCGATAAACATGACATGTGAGCACTAAATCGTCTTTAACTCTTGATTGAAAGTTCAGAATGAGACGAATCCAATCCCCAAGTAAACCTACCTCAATTTTCTATATTCTATAAAAACATTTAGACCGAATTAGCTACGACAAAACCTCCAAGTAATCCAATCTATCCCACACTGCGTGATGTCATGCATTGGTAAACCTACTCAATGAGCACCAATTATCAGTTTAGAATGATCATTTTTACTGGCCAATCAACTTGACTTCTACGTACCAAATCGTCGATAACATTTTATTTATAGTTCGGAAGAGACGACTCCAATGCCTACATTATAATAGCTCAATTCTTTATATTGTGACAAAATTTAAGACCAAAATAGCTATGACAAAGCCTCCAACTAATCCAATCTATCCCAAACTGCGTGATGCCATGCATTATGCTTCATTTGTAAACCGTAGCTAAATGAGCACCAATGATGAGTTTAGAATAATCAATTTAACTGGCCGATCAACTTGACATGTCCGCACTAAATCGTCTTTAACTTTTGATTCAGAGTTCAGAATAACACAAATCCAACACCCATGTTAAGCTAGCTTAAGTTTCTATATTGTGAAAAATTTAAAACCAAAATAGTGATGACAAAGCCTCCGGATAATCCAATCTAACCCAAACTGCGTGATGCCATGCAATATATTTCATTTGTAAACCTTTTCGCAATGAGCACCAATTATCACTTTAGAATGATCAATTTAACTGGCCGATCAAGTTGATATGTCCACACTAAATCGTCTTTAACTTTTGATTCAGCATTTTGAATGAAACGAATCCAATGCCCAATTAAAGCTAGCTTAATTTACTATATTATGACAAAATTTAAGATAGACATAGCTACGACAAAGCCTACATGTGATTCAATCTATCCCAAACTGCGTGATGCCATGTATTATGCACCAATGATCAGTACAGAATGATCAATTTAACAGGTCGATCAACTTGACATGTCCGCACTAAATCATCTTTAAGTTTTGATTCGGAATTCAGAATGACAGGAATCAAATACCCAAGTTAAGCTACCTCAATATTCTATATTGCAAAAAAATTTAAAACCGAAATAGCTATGACAAAACCTCCAAGTAATCTAATCTATCCCGAAGTGCGTGATGCCATATATTATACTTCATTTTTAAACCTTTGCTTAATGAGAACCAGTGATCAGTTTAGAAAGATCAATTTAACTGGCCGATCAACATGACATGTTCGCACAAAATCAGCTTTAACTTTTGATTAAGAGTTCAGACTGAGATGGATCCAACACCCAAGTAAAGCTAGCTCATTTTTCTATATTGTGAAAATATTTTAGACCGAAATAGTTACGACAAAGCCTCAAAGTAATCGAATATATCCCAAACTGCATGATGGAATGCTTTATGCTTTATTTGTAAGCCTTTGCCCAATGAGCACCAATGATCAGGTTAGAATGGTCATTTTAAGTGGCCGATCAACTACATGTCCGCACTAAATCGTCTCTAACTTTTGATTTAGATTTCAGAATGACACGAATCCAACGCCATATTGTGAAACAATTTAAGACCGAAGTAGCTATGACAAATCCTCCAAGTAATCCAATCTATCATGAACTGCGTGATGCCATACATTATGTTTCATTTGAAAACCATAGCTTAATGAGCCACAATGATCAGTTTAGAATGATCAATTTAACTGGTCGATCAACTTGACAAGTCCACATCAAATCGTAACAAAATTTAAGACCAAAATAGCTACGACATAGCCTCCAAGTAATTCCCGACGGGTTTGCGATAAATATTGCCGTCGGAAAATGCCGACGAATATTTGATGCATCCAATCCATCGACAATTGCCGACGTATTTGCGCTTGATTTAGTCCGTCGGGCCGTCGATGACTTCCGATGACATGTGCCGTCAGGAATGGCAGCGATATTACATGGCGTCGGAAGCTACCGACGCACACCCAATGGTGTATAGCTATCAGTATATCCCAATGGTTTTCAGCCGTCGGGATGGAACCAATGAGATCGCGATGAAATAATCTTCCTGACGGATTAGCGATAAGGCTATCTGTGGGACCAATATTGATTTCCGACGATTCCTTTCGCCGGAATTAACCAAACAGTTGAAAAAAAATTTAATGATTATTTTCAAAAAATATTTATTAAATATTTTAATAAAAAAATAATTATTGTTAAAATAAAATTTTAAATTATTAAATTTAGTAAATGTAATTTAATAAAAATATTAAAAAATTTAATAAAAATATTAAAAAATTTAATATAAGTAATATTTAAATTATAAATATAATAATATTTAAATTTTAATTGTTTTCAAATCTAGAAATTACATCGAAGGAGGAGAAGGAGGAAAAAATTCATTCGGATAATCCGTGAATATTTTTGCTTGATTATCTCTATCTCCATAGGCGCCATTTTTTCTTTGGTTTTCATAAAATCTAAAAAATATTTTAGCTTGATCATCTCTATCTCCATAGCCGCTATTTTTTCTTTGATTTGTGCGCTCACCTGATTTCCAGCCGCGGATGTTGCACCACTAGTATCTACAACTCCCTCGAGTTCTGGATGACGACTCTTAAAAAATGGTATTTCCTGTCAAATCAAAGAAATATTATTAAAATATTATAATATTAAATATAAAAATAAATAAAAAGAGAAATCAAACTTACATCAATAACTAGACGGTAAATCTTAGAACGAGGCAATTTGGCGAATGAAGATGAAGAACCAACTTGAGATTGCTGAGACAAAATATCACTTTTTCACATTTTCGATGATCTCACTAACGAGACCATATTGGATGCGACCAGTGTTTTTGTTCGTGTGGACAGCCTAAAAAAGTTGCAAGTTATCAGGAGGCGCTCCAAATTCTTGTGCCTAAATATAAAAATATACTAAATTAATATTAAAAAATTTCAAATAATAAAAAATAAAATTAATATAATAATAAAATTTACCAATTGATCGGCTCGTATTAGAAAACTATTCGATCCAGTATTGTGAATGTAAATGCCTTTACCTCCTCGATCGCTCTTCGGGTTTCTCGAATTAGTCCTCGAGATGGCCTCATCGCTGGAAGATTCCCAATAATGAATAAAATTGTTCTAAACCGACTCATTCAACACTTTTGGTTTGTCTTTTCCCTTTTTCCACTTTTGTTTCCACTCGTTCATATGGCATGAAGAATTGTAATGTGGCCTCTTTTCGAAAAGCTTCTTCAACCAATTTTTTGTTCATGGGATCCCATGTAAGTTTTTGCTGCGAAATTTACTTATATATTACTAAAAAATATTTAAAACAACTACATATGTAAAAATAAATTAACGAACCGCAAATGTCCTGAACCAAATATGACGTTCTTGGTACGGAATATCTCTAAATTTTTTATATGGTTCGTTCAAAAGTGAATGAAGCATCTTTAATATAGAATTTCTTATTTCGTTGTTTGAAATACCAAACCTACGAATTTTTATTAGAATAACGTTAAAATAATTATTTTAAATATAATTATAGCAAATTTAATATACCATGTGGAATTCCTTTGACGCATCGGATGGAGAAAAGTAAGAAGTTCACGACCAGACTATTGAACCAATTCTTCAATTGTCATTGGTATAAAAGAATCATTTCCAAAGACCAACCGACGAATATCTACGTTTACAGATCGGTCAAACAAACAACAGCCAAAAAAATAGGACTGCGTCCGAAAGGCATCAGAACTTTTGACATATTTCCCACAGCTTTTAGATTTATTCAACTAAAAAATAATTGTGGAATCGCTCAACCGATATATTACCAACGGATAGTAAGAACCAGAATCCATCGGGAAGTAGTCGGTAGAAAGCCGACGGTATCGAGTTTGGCAGAAATTGCTAACGGTTTCAAGAGGATGACCCGACAGTGTTGTTGTCATCGGTAACCGGACGGATGTCCATCGGGTTTTAGCATCAATTTTCCGATGGTATTGTAAACATCGAGATTTACCGATGGAATGTCGACGATGTATATTTGCTGGGTAATCCGTCGGAAAATCATCGACTAGCCGTTGGAATTTTCCAACGATGGTAATCCTGTCGCAAACACCGTTGGAAATATTAATGTTTTCTTGTCTTGTTTTTCCATATTGTGAAAAAAATTACGACCGATGTAGCTATGACAAAGCCTCAAAATAATCCAATCTATACCAAACTGTGTGATGCCCTATATTATACTTTATTTATGATTCTTTACTCAAGGAGCACCAATGATCAGTTTAGAATAATCATTTTAACTAGCCGATCAACTTGACATGTACGCACTAAATCATCTTTAACTTTTCATTTAGTGCTCAAAATGACACGAATCCAACGCCCACTTTAAGCTAGCTCAATTTGATATATTGTGACAAAATTTAAGACTGAAAAAGCTAAGACAAAGCCTCCAAATAATCCAATCTATCCCAAAATGTGTGATGCCATGCAATATGTTTTATTTTTAAACATTTGCTCAATAAGCTCTAATAATCAGTTTAGAAATATCAATTTAACTGGCCGATGAACTTGACATGTCCGCACTAAATCGACTCTAACTTTTGATTCAAAGGTAATAATTACACGAATCCAACGCCCACGTTAAGATAGCCCAATTTTCTATATGGTGACAAATTTTAAAACTGAAATTGGTACGACAAAGCCTCCAAGTAATCCAATCTATCCCAAACATCATGATGTTATGCGTTATGTTTCATTTGTAAACCTATTCTCAATGAGCACTAGTGGTCAATGTAGAAAGATCAATTTAACAGCTGATCAACATGACATGTGCGCACTTAATCGTCTTTAACTCTTGACTGAAAGTTCAGAATGACACGAATCCAATGCCCAAGTAAAGTTTGCTCAATTTTCTATATTTTACAAAAATTAATGACCAAAATAGCTACGACAAAGTCTCCAAGTAATCCAATCAATCCCAAACTGCGTGATGTCATACATTAGGCTTCATTTGTAAAGCTTTTCTAAATGGGCACCAATTATCAGTTGAGAATGATAATATTTACTGGCCGATCAACTTGACATGTACGCACGAAATCATTGGTAACTTTTTATTTAGAGTTCAGAATGACAGGAATCAAATGCCAACGTTAAAATAACTAAATTTACTATATTGTGACAACATTTAAAACTAGATTAACTACGAAAAATCCTCCAAGTAATCCAATCTATCCAATACTGTGTGATGCAATGCATTTTGTAAACCTTTGCTCAATGAGCACCAATTATTACTTTAGAATGATCAATTTAACTGGCCGATCAACTTCACATGTCTGCACTAAATCGTCTTGGCCTTTTGATTCAGAGTTTAGAATGACATGAATGTAATGCTTAAGTAAAGTTAGCTTAATTTTCTATATTGTGACAAAATATAAGACCAAAATAACTACGACAAAGCCTCCAAGTAATCCTATCTATCGCAAAGTGCGTGATGCCATGCATTATGCTTCATTTATACGCCTTTACTCAAGGATCACTAGTGATCTATTTAGAATTATCATTTTAACTAGCTGATAAATTTGACATCTGTAACATTTTAACTAGCTGAGTTCAGAATGACATCAATCCAACCCCCATGTTATCTAGCTCAATTTTTTAAAATGTGACAAAATTTAAGAGTAAGATACCTACGATATAGCATCCAAGTAATCCAATCTATCACAAACTGTGTGATGCTATGCATTATGCTTCATTTGTAAACCTTTGCTCAATGAGCCCCAATGATAGGTTTAGAAAGATCAATTTAACTGGCCGATCAACATGACATGTGCGCAATAAATTTTCTTTAACTTTTGATTGAGGGTTCAGAAAAACAGGAATTTAACACCGACGTTAAGCTAGCTCAAGTTTCTATATTGTGACAAAATTTATGACCGAAACAGCTACTACAAATCCTTCAAGTAATCCAATCTATCCCAAACTACGTGATGCCATGCATTATGCTTCATTTGTCAACCTTTGCTCAATGAGCACCACTTATCAGTTTAGAATGATCAATTTGACTTGCCGATCAACTTGACATGCCTACATTGAATCATCTTTAACTTTTGATTCAGAGTTCATAATGACATGAATCCAACAGCCACGTTAGGCTAGCTCAATTTTTTATATTGTGACAAAATTTAAGAGTAAGAGTTACGACAAACCATCCAAGTAATACAATCTATCCCAAACTATGTGATGTTATGCATTATGCTTCATTTGTAAACATTTGCTCAATGAGCACAAGTTATCATTTTAGAAAGATCAATTTAACTGGCCGATCGAATGGACATGTTTGCACGGAATCATCTTTAACTTCTGATTCAGAGTTTAGAATCACAAGAATCCAACACTCAAGTAAAGCTAGCTAAATTTTCTCTATTGTAACAAGATTTAAAACCGAAATAGCTACGACAAAGCCTCTAAGTGATCGAATATATCCCAAACTGCGTGATGCCATGCATTTTGCTTCATTTGTAAACCATTGCTCAATTTGCACCAATTATCAGTTTAGAATAATCAATTTAACTAGCCGATGAACTTGACATGTCTGCACTAAATCGTCTTTAACTTTTGAGCCAGGGTTTAGAATGACACGAATCCAATGCCCAAGTAAAGCTATCTCAATTTCTTATATTGTGACTAAATTTAAAACCGAATTAGCTACGACAAACCCTCCAAGTGATCGAATATATCCCAAACTGCATGATGCCATGTATTATGCTTCATTTGTAAACCTTTGTTCAATGAGCACCAATTATCAGTTTAGAATGATCAATTGAACTGGGCGGTCAACTTGACATGTCCGCACTAAATCGTCTTTAGATTTTGATTTATAGTTTACAATGACAAGAATCCGACGCTCAAGTAAAGCTAGTTCAAATTCCATATTGTGATAAAGTTTAAAACTGAAATAGCTACAACAAAGCCTCCAAGTGATCGAATATATCACAAACTGCGTGATACCATGCATTATGCTTCATTTATAAGCTTTTACTCAAGGATCATCAGTTTAGAATGATCATTTTAACTAGTTGATGAACTTGACATGTTCGCACTAAATTGTCTTTAACTTTTGATTTAGAGCTCATAATGACATGAATCAAACCCCCACACTAAGCTAGCTCATTTTTTCCATATTGTGACAAATTTTAAGACCGAACTAGCTATAAAAAAGCGTCAAAGTAATCCAATTTATCCCAAACTGCGTGATGCCGTTCATTATGCTTCATTTATAAGCCTTTACTCAATGAGCACCAATGATTAGTTTAGAATGATCAATTTTACTGGCCGATCAACTTGACATGTATGCACTAAATCGTCTTTAAGTTTTGATTAAGAGTTCATAATGACACGAAGCCATTGCCCACGTTAAGGTAGCTCAATTTTCTATATTATGACAAATTTTGAGACCAAAATAGCTACGACAAAGCCTCAAAATAATCAAATCAATCCTATATTGCGTGATACCATGCATTGTTCTTCATTTATAAGCCTTTAGTCAGGGAGCACCAATGATCAGTTTAGAGTGATCATTTTAACTAGCCGACAACTTGACATATCCGCACTAAATTGTCTGAACTTTTGATTCAGAGTTCAGAATGACATGAATCTAACGCCAACATTAAGCTAGCTCAATTTTCAATTTTGTTGCAAAATTTAAGGCCAAAATACCTAAAACAAAGTCTTTAACTAATCCAGTCTATCACAAACAGCGTGATACCATGCATTATGCTTCATTTGTAAACATTTGCACAATGAGCACCAATGATCAGTTTATAATGATCATTTTAAATGTTTTATAACCGTGACATATCCACTCTAAATCGTACGTAACTTTTTATTTAGAGTTCAGAATGACACGGATATAACGCTCAAATTAAGCTAGCTCAATTTTATTTATTGTGGCAAAATTTAAGACCGAACTAGCTATGACAAAGCCTCTAAGTAATCCAATCTATCCCAAACTGCGTGATACCATGCATTATGCTTCATTTCTCAATGAGCACCAACGATAAGTTTAGAATGATCAATTTAACCAGCTGATCAACTTGACATGTCCGCACTAAATTGTCTTTAACTTTTAATTCAGTGTTCAGAATGACACAAATCCAACACCCTTTTTAAGAGCTCAATTTTCTATACTGTGACAACTTTTGAGACTGAAGAGCTAGGCAAAGCTTCAAAGTAATCGAATCAATCAAAAATTGTGTGATGCCATGCATTATGCTTCATTAATAAGCCTTTACTCAAGTAGCAGAAATGGTCATTTTAGAATGATCATTTTAACTTGATATGTCCGCACTAAATCGTCTATAAATTTTTACTTAGTGTTCAGAATGACACAAATCCAACGCGCACATTAAGCTACCTTATATTTCTATATTCTTACAAAATTTAAGTTCGTAATAGCTATGACAAAGCCTCCTAGTAATCCAAAATGCGTGATGACATGCATTATGCTTCATTTGTAAATCTTTGCTTAATAAGCACCAATGATGAGTTTTGAACGATCAATTTAACAGGCTGATAACCTTGACATATCCACATTAAATCGTCTTTAATTATACATTCAGTGTTCAGAATGACACGAATACAACGCCCAAGTTAAGCTAGCTCAATTTTCGATATTATGACAAATTTAAAACCGACATAACTATGACAAAGCCGCTAAATAATCCAATTTATCTTAAACTACGTGATGCCATGCATTTTGCTTCTTTTGTAAAACTTTGCTCAATAAGCACCAATTATAAGTTTAGAATGAATAATTTAACTGGCCAATCAACTTGACATGTCCGCACTAAATCATCTTTAACTTTTGATTAAGAGTTTAGAATGACACGAATCCAACACCCAAGTAAATCTAGCTCAATTTTCTATATTTTTACATAAATTAAAACTGAAATAGCCACGACAAAGCCTCCAAGGAATCCAATCAATCCCAAACTACGTGATGCCATGTATTATGCTTCATTTATACGTCTTTACTCAAGGAGCACCAATGATCAGTTTAGAGTGATCATTTTAACTAGCTGATCAACTTGACATGTTTACACTAAATCGTCTTTAACTTTTGATTTATAGCTCAAAATGACTTGAATCCAAAGCCCACGTTAATCTAGCTCAATTTTCCATATTGTGAAAATATTTGAGAATGAAAGAGATAGGCAAAGCCTCAAAGCAAACCATTATGCTTCATTTATAAGCTTTTACTCAATGAGCACCAATGATCCATTTAGAATGATCATTTTAATTGGCCAATCAACTTGACATTGCCACACTAAATCGTCTCTAATTTTTGATTTAGAGTTCAGAATGATACGAATCCAAAGCCTAAGTAAAGCTAGCTCAATTTTCTATATTGTGAAAAAATTTAAGATCGAAATAGGAACGACAAAGCCTCCAAGTAATCCAATCTATCCCAAACTGCGTATTATGCCATGCATTTAACTTGATTTATATGGCATTACACAAGGATCACCAATGATAAGTTTAGAATGATCATTTAAACTAGGTGATCAACTTGACATGTCCGCACTAAATCATCTTTAACTTTTGATTAAGAGCTCAAAATGACATGAATCCACGCCCACGTTAAGGTAGCTCAATTTTCCATATTGTGACAGCATTTGAGATTGAAGAGCTAGGCAAAGCCTCAAAGCAATCCAATCAATCCTAAACTGTGTGATATCATGCATTATGCTTCATTTATAAGCCTTTACTCAAGGAGCACCAATGATCAGTTTAGAATGATCATTTTAAAAAGCCGATCAACTTGACATGTCCGCACTAAATTGTCTGTAACTTTTGATTTAGAGTTCAGAAATACACGAACCCAACGCCCATGTTAAGCTAGCTATATATTCAATATTGTGACCAAATATTAGATTGAAATAGCTACGACAAAGCGTCCAAGTAATCCAAAATCTATCACAAACTGCGTGATGCAAGGGATTATGCTTCATTTGCAAACCCTTGCTGAATGAGCACCAGTGATCAGTTTAGAATGATTAATTTAACTCGGTGATCAACATGACATCTTGGGACTAAATCGTCTTTAACTTTTGATTCAGAGATAGGAATAACAGGAATCCAACACCAATGTCAAGCTAGCTCAATTCTCTATATTGTGACAAAATGTAAGGCCGAAATAGGTAAGACAAAGTCTTAAACTAATCCAATTTATCACAAACAGCGTGATGCCTTGCATTATGCTTCATTTGTAAACCTTTTCTCAGTGAGCACCAATGATCAGTTTAGAATGATCAATTTAACTGGCCGATCAACTTGACATGACCACACTAAATCATTTTTAACTTTTGATTCAGTGTTCAGAATGAAACAAATCTAACACCCACTTTAAGCTAGCTCAATTTTCTATATCGTGACAACCTTTGGTAGTGAAGAGCGAGGTAAAGCCTCAAAGTGATCAAATCAATCCTAAATTCTGTGATGCCAAGCATTATGCTTCATTATTAAGCTTTTACTAAAGTAGCAGCAATGATCAGTTTAGAATGATCATTTTAACTGGCCGATCAACTTGACATATCCGCACTAAATTGTTTGTAACTTTTTATTTAGTGTACATAATGACACGAATCTAACACCCACATTAATCTAGCTTATATTTCATATTGTGACAAAATTTAAGACTGAAATAGCTAGGACAAGCCTCCAAGTAATCCAAACTACTTGATGACATGCATTATGCTTCATTTGCAAATCCTTGCTCAATGAGCATCAATGGTGAGTTTAGAACGATCAATTTAACTGGCTGATAACCTTGATATGTCCGCATTAAATCATCTTTAGCTTTACATTCAGCATTCAGAATGACACGAATCCATCGCCCACGTTAAGTTAGCTCAATTTTCAATATTGTGACAGAATTTAAAATCGAAATATCTATGAAAAAGCTTCTAAGTAATCCAAAATTTATCTTCAACTGCGTGATGCCATGCATTTTGCTTCTTTTGTAAAACTTTGCTCAATAAGCTCCAATTATAAGTTTAGAATGAATAATTTAATTGGCCGATCAACTTGACATGTCCGCACTAAATCATCTTTAACTTTTGATTAAGAGTTTAGAATGACACAAATCCAACATCCAATTAAATTTAGGTCACTTTTTCTATATTTTTACATAATTTAAAACTGAAATAGCTACGATAAAGCTTCCAAAAATCCAATCTATGCCAAACCGTGTAATGCCATGTATTATGCTTCATTTATACAATTTCACTCAAGGAGCAGCAATGATCAGTTTAGAGTGATCATTTTAACTATTGGATGAACTTGACATGTCCGCACTAAATCATTTTTACCTTTTGATTCAGTGTTCCGAATGATATGAACCCAGTGCCCACTTTAAGCTAGCTCAATTTTCTATACTATGACAAATTTTTAGACTGAAGAGCTTGGAAAAGCCTCAAAGTAATCTAATCAATCCAAAATTGTGTGATGCCATGCATTATGCTTCATTTATAAGCTTTTACTCTAGTAGCAGCAATGATCAGCTTAGAATGATCATTTTAACTGGCCGATCAACTTGACATGTCCACACTAAATCGTTTTTAACTTTTTATTTAGTGTTCATAATGACCCGAATCTAACACCCACATTAAGCTAGCTTATATTTCTATATTGCTACAAAATTTAAGATCGAAATAGCTTTGACAAAGCCTCCAAGTAATCCAAACTGCTTGATGACATGCATTATGCTTCATTTGTAAATATTTGTTCAATGAGCACCAATGATAAGTTTTGAACGATCAATTTAACTGGCCAATAACCTTGATATGTCCGCATTAAATCGTCTTTAACTTTTCATTCACCATTCAGAATGACCCGAATCCAACGCCCACGTTAAGCTAGCTCAATTTTTGATATTGTGACAAAATTTTACACAAAAACATCTATGAAAAAGCCTCTAAGTAATCCAAAATTTATATTAAACTTCGTGATGCCACTCATTTTGCTTCTTTTGTAAAACTTTGCTCAATAAGCACCAATTAGAAGTTTAGAATGAATAATTTAACAGGCTGATCAACTTGACATGTGCGCAGTAAATCATCTTTAACTTTTGATTAAGAGTTTAGAATGACACGAAACCAACGTCCAAGTCAAGTTAGCTCAATTTTCTATATTTTTAAATAATTTAAAACTGAAATAGCTACGATAAAACCTCCAAGAAATCCAATATGTCCCAAAATGTGTGATGCCATGTGTTATGCTTCATTTATACGCCTCCATTCAAGGAGCACCAATGATCAGTTTAGAGTGATCGTTTTAACTAGCGGATCAACTTGACATGCCCGCACTAAATCGCCTTTAACTTTTGATTCATTGTTCTGAATGACACGAATCCAGCGCCCACATTAAGCTAGCTCAATTTTCTATATTGTGACAACTTTTGAGACTGAAGAGCTAGGCAAAGCCTCAAAGCAATCAAATCAATCCTAAATTGTTTTATGCCATGCATTATGCTTAATTTATAAGCCTTTACTCAAGTAGCACCAATGATCCGTTTATAATGATCATTTTGACTTCCCGATGAACTTGACATGTCCGCACTAAATCTTCTGTACCTTTTTATTTAGTGTTCGGAATGACAAGAATCCAACGCCCACATTAACCTAGCTTAATTTTCTATACTGTGACAAAATTTAAGACCAAAATAGCTACGACAAATCCTCCAAGTAATCTAATCTATCCCAAACTGCGTGATGCCATGCATTGTGCTTCATTTATACACCTTTACTCAAGGATTACCAATGACAAGTTTAGAATGATCATTTAAACTAGCTGATCAACTTGACATGTCCACACCAAATCGTCTTTTACTTTTGATTTGGAGCTAAAAATGACATGATTTCATGCCCACGTTAAACTAGCTCAATTTTCCATATTGCGACAACATTTGAGAGTCAAGATCTAGGCAAAGCCTCAAAGTAATCCAGTCAATCCTAAATTTCGTGATTTTGCATTATGACTCATTTATAAACGTTTACCGAAGGAGCACCAATGATCAGTTTGGAATGAATATTTTAACTGGCCGATTAACTTGACATGTCCGCACTAAATCGTCTGTAACTTTTGATTTAGAGTTCAGAAATACACAAACCCATTGCCCACGTTAAGCTAGCTATATATTCTACATTCTGCCAAAATTTTAGATTCAAATAGCTACCGCAAAGCCTCCAAGTAATACAAAATCTATATCAAACTGCGTGATGCCATGTATTATGCTTCATTTCTAAACCTTTGCTCAATGAGCACAAGTGATCAGTTTAGAATGATCAATTTAACTGGCCGATCAACATGACATGTGCCACGAAATCCTCTTTAACTTTTGATTATGAGTTCAGAATAGCACGAATCTAACGCCAACGTTAAGCTAGCTCAATTTTCTATATTTTGAAAAAATTTAAGGCCGAAATTTCTAAGACAAAGTCTCCAACTAATCCAATATGTCACAAACAGCGTGATGCCATGCATTATGCTTCGTTTGTAAACCTTTGCTTAATGAGCACCAATGATCATTTTAAGGGGCTGTTAACCTTGACATGTCCGCACTAAATCATCCATCACTTTTTATTTAGAGTTCAGAATGACACGAATCCAATGCCCAAATTAAGCTATCTCAATTTTCTTTATTGTGACAAATTTCAAGACCAAAATAGCTATGACAAAGACTCCAAGTAATATAATCTATCCCAAACTGGGTGATACCATGAGCATTATGCTTCATTTGTAAATCTTTGCTCAATGAGCATCAATAATCAGTTTGGAATGATCAATTTAACTGGCCGATCAACTTGAGATTTCCGCACTAAATCGTCTTTAATTTTTGACTCATTGTTCAGAATGACACGAATCCAACACCCACTTTAATCTAGCTCAATTTTCTATATTTTGACAACTTTTGAGACTGAAGAGCTAGGAAAATCCTCAAAGTAATCGAATCAATCCGAAATTGTGTGATGCCCTGCATTATGCTTAATTTATAAGCCTTTACTCAATTAGCACCAATGATCAGTTTAGAATGATCATTTTAACTGTCTGATCAAATTGACATGTCCGCACTAAATCGTATGTACCTTTTTATTTAGTGTTCGTAATGACACGAATCCAACGCCCACATTAAGCTACCTTTTTATTGTGACAAAATTTAAGACCAAAATAGCTACAACAAATTCAAGTAATCCAATCTATCCCAAACTGCGTGATGCCATGCATTGTGCTTCATTTATACGCCTTTACTGAATGATCACCAATTATAAGTTAAGAATGATCATTTAAACTAGCTGATCAACTTTTTAATTCCGCACTAAATCGTCATTAACTTTTGATTTAAAGCTCAAAATGACATGAATCCATGCCCACGTTAAGCTAGCTCAGTTTTCCATTTGCAACAACATTTGAGACTGAAGAGCTAGGCAAAGCCTCAAAGTAATCCAATCAATCCTAAATTTCATGATGCCATGTATTATGCTACATCTATTAGCCTTTACTCAAGGAGCAACAATGATCAGTGTAGAATGATCATTTTAACTGGCCGATCAACTTGACATGTCCGCACTAAATCTTATGTAACTTTTCATTCAGAGTTTAGAAAGGCACGAACCCGATGCCCACGTTAAGCTAGCTATATATTCTATATTGTTACAAAATTTTAGATTGAAATAGCTACAACAAAACCTCCATGTAATCTAAAATCTATCTCAAGCTTGGTGATGTCATGTATTATGCTTCATTTGTAAACTTTTGCTCAATGAACACTAGTGACCAGTTTAGAATGATCAATTAAACTGGCTAATCAACATGACATGGGGGCACTAAATCTTCTTTAACTTTTGATTAAGAGTTCAGAATGATACGAATCCAACGCCAACGTTAAGATAGATCAATTTTCTATATTGTGAAAAAATTTAAGGCCGAAATAGCTAAGAAAAAGTCTCCAACTGATCCAATCTATCACAAACATCGTGATGCCATGTATTATGCTTCATTTGTAAGCCTTTGCCCAATGAGCACCATTTATCAGTTTAGAATGATCATTTTAAATGGCTGATAACCTTGACATGTACCATCTAAATCATACATAACTTTTTATTTAGAGTTCGGAATGACACGAATCCGAAGCCCAAGTTAAGCTAGCTCAATTTCCTTTATTATGACAAAATTTAAGACCGAAACAGCTATGACAAAGCATTCAAATAATCCAATCTATCCCAAACTGTGTGATACCATGCATTATGCATCATTTGTAAATCTTTGCTCAATAAGCACCAATGATCAGCTTAGAATGATCAATTTAGAATGATCAATTTAACAGGCCGATCAACTTGATTTAGAGTTCAGAAAGGCACGAACTAACCGCCCACATTAAGCTAGCTATATATTCTATATTGTTATAAAATTTTAGCTTGAAATAGCTACAACAATGCCTCTGTGTAATCCAAAATCTACCGAAAACTGCGTGATTCCATGCATTATGCTTCATTTGTAAACCTTTGCTCAATGAGCAATAGTGATCAGTTTAGAATGATCAATTAAACTGGCTGATCAACATGACATTTGGGCACTAAATCCTCTTTAACTTTTGATTCAGAGTTCAGGCTAATACGAATCCAACGCCAACGTTAAGCTAGATCAATTTTCTATATTGTGAAAATAATTTAAAGCCAAGCCAAAATAGCTAAGACAAAGTCTCCAACTAATCCAATCTTTCACAAACAGCGTGATGCCATGTATTATGCTTCATTTGTAAACCTTTGCTCAATGAGCACCAACTATCAGTTTAGAATGATCATTTTAACTCGCTGATAACCTTGACATGCACCGACTAAATCGTCCGTAACTTTTTATTTAGACTTCAGAATGACACGAATCCAACGCCCAAATTAAGCTAGCTCAATTTTCTTTATTATGACAAAATCTAAGACCGAAACAGCTATGACAAAGCCTTCACGTAATCCAATCTATCCCAAACTGTGTGATACCATGCATTATGCTTCATTTGTAAATCTTTGCTCAATGAGCACCAACGATCACCTTAGAATGATCAATTTAGAATGATCAATTTAACTGGCCGATCAACTTGACATGTCTGCACTAAATCCAATCTATCCAGAACTGCTTGATGCCATGCATTATGATTCCTTTGTAAATATTTGCTCAATGAGCACCAATGATGAGTTTAGAACGATCAACTAAACTGGCTGAATAACTTGACATGTCCGCACTAAATCGTCTTTAATTTTTGGTTCAGTGTTCAGAATGATACGAATCCAACACCCACGTTAAGCTAGCTCAATTTTAGATATTGTAACAAAATTTAAGACCAAAATAGCTATGACAAAGCCTCTAAGTAATCCAATCTATCTTAAACAGTGTGATGCCATGCATTTTGTGTCATTTGTAAAACTTTGCTCAATAAGCACCAATATAAGTTTAGAATGAATAATTTAACTGGTCGATCAACTTGACATGTCCACACTAAATCGTCTTTAACTTTTGATTTAGTGTTTAGAATGACACGAATCCAACGCCAAAGTATAGCTAGTTCATTTTTCTATATTTTGACATAATTTAAAACCATAATTGCTATGACAAAGCTTCCAACGAATCCAATCTATCCCAAACTGCGTGATGTCATGCATTATGCTTCATTCATACACCTTTACTGAAGGAGCACCAATGATCAATTTAGAGTCATCATTTTAACTAGCTGATCAACTTGAACTGTCTTCACTAAATCTTCCTTAACTTTTGATTTAGAGCTCAAAATGACATGAATCCAGCACCCACGTTAAGCTAGCTCAATTTTCTGTATTGTGACAAAATTTGAGACTGAAAGGGCTAGGTGATGTGATCCTGATTAGGATCAAGCCCCTGATCAACTCCAAATGGTTGTGGAAGAGTGGATGAATGGATTGAAGTTGTGGAATGGGTGAAACGATGGTGTAACTTGCGGATGTGTGAGCTCTTAAGTGGATGGATCCAAGAACTAGGGGAAAGTGAAATGATACTTCTAAATGATGGTGGAAAATCCTTGGACTATCTGCTTGCTCTCTGTGAATGACAAAGGACAGGCACGTTGGGCAAGGGGTGAATCGGCTTCAAACTTCCAAGGGTGATGAACATCCCTTAGAATTTTGGCTCTTGAGAGGGATGATAAAGTGTTCTAAAATTCGTATTCAAGAACAAGATCAAAAGATTTTAAGAAAGAGATTTGCTATTAAAATATTTAATGATTCAGAAAGAAGGATACAAGAGAGTACTTATAGTAGTCTAGGACATTTAAAAGGACTCCTAAAATTCTACCAAAACATTACAGGAAATACTTAGGGAATTACAAAGACAAGTAAGACAAATTAAGACTAAGAAGTAAATAATGTTTTGACTTGATTCTTCCTCTCTTATTTTGTGGATAATGAGATAGAATGGGCCTTGAGTAACCCAGAGGCTGTGGTAAAGTACCTTGGGCATGCCTCATTAAAAACCTATCTTAGAAAACTCATATTGACAAAACTAAGATTAGGGAAAAAGAGTACAATCCAAGTGATACAAGCCTCGATTCAAGGCTTGGATCCGCGTGGGCTGTTTGGAGAAGTTTAGGTGCGATACTCGACCTTAAGCTTCTGGATGGGGGTTTTCTGATTGGTATGGGATGGAGGGCTGACGTGAACCACACGAGGGGTGATGAACCTCGTGATAAATCACAAACTTAGAGCTAGGAGAGCTGGTCTCGACTAGGTTCTAAGCGCACAAGATTCTTAGAGAGAAAACTTGTAAGAAAATTTGCACTTTATTAATATCAAAAAGGTTGTCGAACTACAATGATGGAAGGAGCCTTATTAATATGCTTGACAGCTTGACCTTCTAGGGTCGACTCAAGAAAGAAAAGGAAAATTTACAAAAGTGCACAAATGGAAAACGTACAAAAGTGCATAACCGAAAAAGGACCTATTCCTAAAATGTCTTTGACTCAAAAATGTAAACAATTTAAATCCTACCCTGCAAAACAGAAAGAGGCAAATATTCGAATTGAAAACTTACCTTTCTTACCTCATGGCCAAGAAACGGAAGGTGGCCGTCCTTGTGGCATGCACGTGCCTTGCTCCTAGTCTTCGACTTGGAGTAGGGTTAGGAATCTTTGGACTCTGACCTCTCTTGCCACTAAAGCCCAAGTCTCTAAAGTCCCTTGCATTGTTGAGAAGCCTTTGGACTCTTCTTTGCACTTCTGGCCCACTGTCCTTTGTTGATCATCCTCTAGGAGCTTGTCGACCCATAAGCTGAATTTGTGGAAGAGTGCTCTTGATCTGCTCCTTGTCATTGCTCCTGGTGGCACTACTGGTGTAGAGACCTCCTCTAGATGCATGTCCTGAAGCTGGTAGCTTATGTGGTCCAAGTCTCCTTGTGTAGATGTTGAAATGCCCGTGTACTCGGCTGGATCGGCTGTACCGGCTGGACTGTGCGAGGTACTGGCCGGAATGTCTTCTGGACCAGCCAAGTTGATCCCGGAGCCGGCGGTGTCATCCACGTCACCACCAGTTGGGCCGGAGGTTTGGGCCAGTTGGGCCGGAGGTTTGGGCCAGTTGGGCCGGAGGTTTGGGCCAGTTGGGCCGGCAATATTGGTCGAGTGTCTGGCAATGTTGGTCGAGGGTCCGGCGGTACCGCTTGGGCCGGCAGACATGCCAAATGGCCCGGCTGTCTCGGGCAAGTTCCCTGGTCGGCCAGTCTGGTCTCCTGGCCGGCCATACGACCTGATTTCCCCATCATCCCCTACCTCTTCAGTGGGTTTTGACCTCAAAACTGGTTCATCTGCATGGAAAGGGGCTATGTCAGTTACATTGAACGTGTTGGACACATTAAACTTACCTGGGAGCTCGATCCGATAGGCGTTGTTGTTGATCCGCTCCAGCACTCTGAATGGTCCATCTCCTCTTGGTGCTAGGTTGGAACTCCTTAGGTTGGGGAACCTCTCCTGCCGTAGGTGTAGCCACACCCAATCACCTGGTTGAAAGACCACCTCCTTTCTTCCCTTGTTAGCATGAGTCACGTACTGCCCGGTCCTCTTCTCCAAGTTCTCTGCTACCTTCTGGTGTAACTTCCTTATGAACTCTGCCTTGGATGCTCCGTTGAGGTTGGTAATTTCTGCTGGTGGCAGTGGCGTTTGCTCCAATGGGGTGAGAGGGTTGAAACCGTATACTACTTCAAAGGGTGTCTTCTTGGTTGCTGAGTGCACGGCTCGGTTGTAAGTGAACTCTATGAATGGCAGGCACTCCACCCAAGTCTTGAGGTTCTTCCCTAGTGTAGTCCTGAGAAGAGTTGATAGTGTCCGGTTGACAACTTCAGTTTGGCCATTGGTTTGATGATGGCAGGTGGTAGAGAAGAGTAGCTTCGTGCCTAGCTTTCTCCAAAGGGTCCTCCAGAAATATCTGAGGAACTTGGTGTCCCTGTCTGACACGATGGTCCTTGGCACTCCATGAAGCTGTACTATCACCCTGAAAAACAGCTCAGCTGTTTGGGTGGCATCATTGACATTGGCACACGGAATGAAGTGTGCCATCTTGGAGAATCTGTCCACCACTACAAAGATTGCATCCTTGTGGTTGATCTTGGGCAGACCCAGAACGAAGTCCATTGAGATGTCTACCCATGGATGTGTGGGTATGGGCAGTGGGAGATACAACCCGTGAGGGTGCACTCGGGACTTGGCCTTTTTGCAAGTGATGCACCTTGCACAATGGGCTTCTACTGACCTTTTGATGTGTGGCCAGTAGAAGTGCTCCTTGACCATTGCTAGAGTCTTGTCGACACCAAAGTGGCCCATGAGTCCTCCTCCGTGAGCTTCTCGGATGATAAGCTCTCGTAGTGATCCTTGTGGTATGCACAGCCTTCTCTCTCGGAAAAAGAATCCCTCATGGATGTAAAATTTGCCATGACTCCCTGTGCCACACTCCTTGTAGCTCTCAGCAAAGTCAGGATCATCCTTGTATAGGTCCTTGATGTGCTCGAATCCTACGACTTTGCCTCCATGGTGGATATGAAGGCAAACCTCCTTGATAGTGCATTGGCTACCACATTGTCTTTGCCCTTCTTGTACTTGATGACGTACGGGAAGGTCTCTATGAACTCCATCCACCTGGCATGTCTCCTCTTGAGATTGGTTTGCCCTCTGAGGCGTTTGAGAGTCTTGTGATCAGTGTGGATCACAAACTCCTTGGACAGCAAGTAATGCTGCCAAGTCTCCAATGCTTGGACAAGGGCATAAAGCTCCTTGTCGTAAGTGGGGTAGGTCAGTGAGGCACCACCTAGCTTCTCACTGAAGTATGCCACTGGCCTCCCTCCTTGGGTTAGCACTGCTCCTATGCCTATTCCAGAGGCATCACACTCCACTTCAAACGTCTTGTTGAAGTCGGGCAGGACTAGCACTGGTGCATGTGTAAGGCTGTCCTTCAAGGTCTGGAATGCCTTCTCCTGATCTTCTCCCCAGCTGAATCCCACGTTCTTCTTCACTACTGCCGTCAAGGGTGAGGCAATACTGCTGAAGTTGGGCACGAATCTCCTGTAGAAGCTGGCCAGTCCGTGGAAGCTCCTTACTTGGCTGATGTTGCTTGGTGTTTGCCATTCTTGTATGGCTCGAATCTTCTCTTCATCAACCTGTAGGCCCTGTGAACTTACAACAAAACCTAAAAAGACAAGTTTATCAGTACAAAAGATGCACTTCTTGAGATTGGCATAAAGCTCTTCTTGTCGAAGGGTTTTAAGCACCAACTCAAGATGTGTGAGGTGATCCCTTAATCATTTACTATAAACTAATATGTCATCGAAATAAACTACAACGAACTTACTGATGTACGCCCTAAGAACTTGGTTCATAAGGCGCATGAAGGTGCTTGGGGCATTAGTCAAGCCGAATGGCATGACTGTCCACTCGTAGAGCCCTTGCTTTGTCTTGAAAGCAGTCTTCCATTCATCACCTTCCTTCATCCTGACCTGGTGGTATCCACTCTTAAGGTTTATCTTGGAGAAAACCGTGGCTCCACTCAGCTCATCTAGCATATCATCCAGCCGTGGCATCGGATGCCGGTACTTGACTGTGATGTTGTTGATTGCTCGGCAGTCCACGCACATACGCCAAGTGATACAAGCCTCGATTCAAGGCTTGGATGCGCCGTGGGCTGTTTGGAGAAGTTTAGGTGAGAAACTCGACCTTAAGCTTCTGGATAGGGGTTTTCTGATTGGTATTGGATGGAGGGGTGAAGTGAACCACACGAGGGGTGATGAACCTCGTGATAAATCACAAACTTAGAGCTAGGAGGGATGGTATCAACTAGGTTCGAAGCACACAAGTCTCTTGAGAGAATGACTTGTTGAAAGAAAATTTGATCTTTATTAATTATCAAAAAGGTTGGCGAACTACAATGCTGTAAGGAGCCTTATTAATATGCTCGACAGCTTGACCTTCTAGGGTCGACTCAAACAAAGAAAAGGAAAGTGCACAAAAGTGCACAAATGGAAAATGTACAAAAGTGCATAACCGAAAAAGACCTATTCCTAAAATTTCTTTGACTCAAGAAATGTAAATATTCTAGATCCTACCCTGCAAAACAGAAAGAGACAAATATTCGAATTGAAAACTTACCTTACTTACCTCACAGCCGAGAAATGGAAGGTGGCCATCCTTGTGGCATGCACGCGCCTTGCTCCTAGTCTTCGACTTGGAGTAGGGTTAGGAATCTTTGGGCCCTGACCTCTCTTGCCACTAAATCCCAAGTCTCTGAAGTCCCTTGCATTGTTGAGAAGCCTTTGGACTCTTCTTTGCACTTCTGGCCCATTGTCCTTAGTCGATCTTCCTCTAGGAGCTTGTCGACCCATAAGCTGAACTTGTGGAACAGTGCTCTTGATTTTGCTCCTTGTCATTGCTCCTGGTGGCACTACTGGTGTGGAGACTTCCTCTAGATGCCTGTCCTGAAGCTGGTAGCTTATCTGGTCCGAGTTTCCTTGTGTAGAAGTTGAAATGCTTGTGTACTCGGCTGGATCGGCTGTACCGGCTGGACTGTGCGAGGTACTGGCCGGAATGCCTTAAGGACCGGGCAAGTTGATCGCGGAGTTGGCGGCGTCACCAAGGGGACCGGCGGTGTCATCCACGTCGCCACCAATTGTGCCGGAAGCTTGGGCCTCTCCACCTGCAATGCTGATCGGTCTGGTCCTATTGGTCGAGGATCCGGCGGTACCGCTTGGGCCGGCAGAGGTGCCAAATGGCCAAGCTGTTTAGGGCAAGCTTCCTGGTCGGCCAGTCTGGTCTCCTGGCTGGACATACAACCTGATGTACTCATCATCCCCTCCCTCTTCAGTATGTTTTGACATCAAAACTGGTTCATTTGCATGGAAAGCGGCTAAGTCAGTTACGTTGAACGTGTTAGACACATTAATCTCACCTTGGAGCTCGATCCGGTAGGCGTTGTTGTTGATCTTCTCCAGAACTCTGAATGGTCCATCTCCTCTTGGTGTTAGCTTGGAACTCCTTAGGTTGGGGAACCTCTCCTGCCGTAGGTGTAGCCACACCCAATCGCCTTGTTGAAAGATCATCTCCTTTCGTCCCTTGTTGGCATGAGTCACGTACTGCCCGGTCCTCTTCTTCAAGTTCTCTGCTACCTTTTGGTGTAACTTCCTTATGAACTCTTCCTTGGATGCGCCGTAGAGGTTGGTCATCTCTGCTGGTGGCAGTGGCGTTTGCTCCAATGGGGTGAGAGGGTTGAAGCCGTATAGTTCTTCAAATGGTGTCTTCTTGGTTGCTGAGTGCACGGCTCGGTTGTAAGCGAACTCCATGAATGGCAGGCACTCCACCCAAGTCTTGGGGTTCTTCCCTAGTGTAGTCCTGAGAAGAGTTGATAGTGTCCTGTTGACAACTTCAGTTTGGCCATCGGTTTGAGGATGGCCGGTGGTAGAGAAGAGTAGCTTCGTGCCTAGCTTCCTCCAAAGGGTCCTTCAGAAATGGCTGAGGAACTTGGTGTCCCTGTCTGATACGATTGTCCTTGGCACTCCCTGAAGCCGTACTATCTCCCTGAAGAACAGCTCTGCTGTTTGCGTCGTATCATTGACATTGGCACACAGAATGAAGTGTGCCATCTTGGAGAATTTGTCCATCACTACAAAGATTGCGTCTTTGTGGTTGATATTGGGCAGATCCAGAACAAAGTCCATTGATATATCCACCCATTGATGCGTCGGTATGGGCAGTGGGAGATACAACCCGTGACTTTGTCTTCTTGCAAGTGATGCACCTTGCACAATGAGCTTATACTGTCCTCTTGATGTGTGACCAGTAGAAGTGTTCCTTGACCACTGCTAGGGTCTTGTCAACACCAAAGTGGCCCATGAGTCCTCCTCCTTGAGCTTCTCGGATGATAAGCTCCCTTAATGATCCTTGTGGTATGCACAACCTTCTCTCTCGGAACAAGAATCCCTCATGGATGTAAAACTTGCCATGACACCCTGTGCCACACTCCTTTTAGCTCTCAGCAAATTCAGGATCATCCTTGTGTAGGTCCTTGATGTGCTAGAATCCTAGGACCTTTGCCTCCATGGTGGATATCAAGGCAAACCTCCTTGATAATGCATCAGCTACCACATTGTCTTTGCCCTTCTTGTACTTGATGATGTACGGTAAGGTCTCTATGAACTCCATCCACCTGGCATGTCTCCTCTTGAGATTGGTTTGCCCTCTGAGGTGTTTGAGAGTCTCGTGATCATTGTGGATCACAAACTCCTTGGACAGCAAGTAATGCTGCCAAGTCTCCAATGCTAGGACAAGGGCATAAAGCTCCTTGTCATAAGTGGGGTAGCTTAGTGAGGCACCACCTAGCTTCTCACTGAAGTATGCCACTGGTCTCCCTCCTTGGGTTAGCACTGCTCCTATGCCTATTCCAGAGGCATCACACTCCACTTCAAATGACTTGTTGAAGTCGGGCAGGACTAGCACTGGTGCATGTGTAAGGCTATCCTTCAAGGCCCGGAATGCCTTCTCCTGAGCTTCTCCCCAGCTGAATCCCACGTTCTTCTTCACTACTGCCATCAATGGTGAGGCAATACTGCTGAAGTTGGGCACGAATCTCCTGTAGAAGCTGGCCAGTCCGTGGAAGCTCCTCACTTGGCTGATGTTGCTTGGTGTTGGAAATTCATGAATGGCTCAAATCTTCTCTTCATCAACCTGTAGGCCCTGTGAACTTACAACAAAACTGATGTACGCCCTAAGAACTTGGTTCATAAGGCGCATGAAGGTGCTTGGGGCATTAGTCAAGCCGAATGGCATGACTGTCCACTCGTAGAGCCCTTGCTTTGTCTTGAAAGCAGTCTTCCATTCATCACCTTCATTCATCCTGACCTGGTGGTACCCACTCTTGAGGTCTATGTTGGAGAAGACCGTGGCTCCACTCAGCTCATCTAACATGTCATCCAGCCGTGGTATGGGATGCCGGTACTTGACTGTGATGTTGTTGATTGCTCAGCAGTCCACGCACATTCGCCAAGTCCCATCCTTCTTGGGCACTAGTAGCACTGGTACGGCACATGGACTGAGGCTCTCTCGAACATAGCCTTTCTCCAGGAGCTCCTTGACTTGCTTCTCAAGCTCCTTGGACTCCTCTGGACTCATCCGGTAGGCTGGCCGGTTGGGCAGGGCTGCTCCGGGCACGAGGTCGATCTGGTGCTCTATGCCTCGTAGGGGAGGTAAGCCTGCTGGTATCTCTTCTGGGAACACATCCTGGAACTTGTTGAGGAGAGCTGCTACTTCAGGAGGTAGCTCTACCTGTTCTTTCTCTACATTCAACACTTCTTTGAAAACCATTAGTAGCATTAGATCCTTCGAGGCTAAAGCTCTCCGGACATTACTCGGTTGAATAAGAAAACTAGATTTAATGAGCTTCTTTTCCTTACTCATTTGCTTTTGAAGCTCATGTACCTGGGCTGGTGTAAGAGGAGCTAGGCTGACCTTTCTCTTGTCATGCACGAAGGTGTAGAGATTGGTTCGGCCATCATGCCTGGTCTCCTTGTCAAACTGCCATGGCCTTTTTAGCAGAAGATGGCCAGCTTGCATGGGCACCACCTCGCACACGACTTGGTCCTGGTACTTGCCCACACAGAATGGCACAGTGACTTGCTCATGGATCTTGAGTTCCACTTTGTCATCGAGCCATCTCAGTCTATATGGCCGAGGAAGCCTTGCCTTCTCTAGACCTAGCTTATCAACCATATATTCACTAGCAACGTTAGTGCAAGAACCACCATCTATGATGAGGTTACATACCTTGCCCTTGATGGTGCAACGGCTGTGGAAGATGTTCTCCCTTTGGATGTTCTCTGAAGGATCCACCATTGCACTGAGAATGCGTCTAGTGACCAGCACTTCCCCCACATCAGGGTACTCAATGTCACCATATTCTTCTGGTTCATAGTCCTCTTCATCTTGGGACTCATATTCTCCAGCCTCCGTAATCAGCATGACCCGGTTGTTTGGGCACTCCCTTGAGATGTGTCCACGACCCCTACACTTGAAACAAGTGATGTCACGTGATCTTTGAGGGTTAGAAGACTTACTAGGCTCTCTCTGGTCACGGGTGGGTTCAGGAGGCTTGCTCTTGAACCTTGACTCGATCTCTATGCTCTTGCCTTTGTCTACGGGCTTGGGAATGTTGCTTGGTGCCCAAGGCGTCTTAGGCTTCCTGCGGATGTCTTGGCTCTTACGTTTGATGTTCTGCTCAACCTGGACAGATAGGTGGAACAAGTCTTTGAAGTCATTGTAGATTTGCCTTTCCACCTAGTGGTTGATCCTTTCTGGGAGTCCATCCAAGAATTGTGCCATCAATGCTTCTTCATCATCATTGATCTCCAGCCTGTTCCTTAGCTTCTCGAACTCTTCATAGTACTCCTCTACTGATCTGTTACCCTGCTGAAGAGTACAAAAATGACGTTGCAAGTCTCTATGAAAGTAAGGTGGAACAAACCTTTGTCGCATGAGGTCTTTCATGTCGACCCATGAGTCTATGGGCCTCGATCTTTTCCTCCTTCGGTGAGATACCTCACGATCCCACCAGATGAGGGCGTTGTCCGTGAGTTGAGGTACTGTCATTGAGACTCTCCTAGGCCCTGGTTGGTTGTAATGATCGAAGATATGATCCATTCTCCTCTCCCAATCTAGGTAAGCCTCGGGGTCTACTTTTCCTGCAAAACTTGGAGGAGTTAGCTTAACATCAGGATGAGTTACCCGTTGTAGGCGTGTTCATCTCCATCCTCATGATGTCTAGGAGGTATCCTTGGTCTCTGGTGAAGACCATATGGCTCGAAGCCATCATCTTCTGCCTCTGGTTGGCGTGGAGGTCCTCTTGGCCTATGGTGATAGTTATGAGGTTGTGTGTCCTCATCTCCATCGGGCTGGGGCTCCTCCTGTTCGTGCCGTGTCCTAAGGTGCTCAGGACCCTCAACACGGTCTTGTTCAGCTCTCACGTGCCTTATGGCCTGGAATCTAACAGGCCTCTCCACGCGCTCCAACCTCTCGCCTATTGATGCGAGTTGTGTTTGGAGGGTGGTGAACATGGCCATCATGGCTTTGGTTGCTTCTCTATTTTCTTCTACCATTGCGTACTACAAAGAAAGAAGACAAGTTATGCTGCCCCTAAATTGTTAGGAGGGTTTTCTTTAATAAGGGGGATTCAAAAAATGCAAAAAGGAAAAAAACTGAGAAATGGAAAATGCGAAAATATGGAGATTTGAACAAAAAGGAAACTTTCTTGACAACTATTGCTAGCTATCCAATTCGAATCATTTTGCTATTTTTGCTATTTTCTTTTTCTTTTCTTTTTAATTTAACTTAAATTTAATGGAAATATGATTCTAACAAAAAGGAAAGTCGAAACTTGTAATGCAAGAATGATTCTAGAACCTAGTGATGCACGTAGGAACTAGATGCACTCGGTATGAACTTAGATGTTATTTTTTTGATTTTCTTGAATGAAACTTAAACTAATGCAAGAACTAGAAACAAAAAAAGTTAAAGGATAGAAACAACCTGGTTTAGGAGCTTTAAGCTCTGATACAAAAATGATACAAGCCTCGATTCAAGGCTTGGATGCGCATGGGCTGTTTGGAGAAGTTTAGGTGAGAAACTCGTCCTTAAGCTTCTGGATAGGGGTTTTCTGATTGGTATTGGATGGAGGGGTAATGTGAACCACACGAGGGGTGATGAACCTCGTGATAAATCACAAACTTAGAGCTAGGAGGGCTGGTCTCAAGTAGGTTCTAAGCGCACGTCTCTTGAGAGAATAACTTGTTGAAAGAAAATTCGATCTTTATTAATTATCAAAAAGTTTGTCGAACTACAATGCTGGAAGGAGCCTTATTAATATGCTCGACCGCTTGACCTTCTAGGGTCGACACAAATAAAGGAAAGGAAAGTTTACAAAAGTGCACAAATGGAAAATGTACAAAAGTTCATAACCGAAAAAGGACCTATTCCTAAAATATCTTTGATTCAAGAAATGTAAATATTCTAGATCCTACCCTGCAAAACAGAAAGAGGCAAATATTCGAATTGAAAACTTACCTTACTTACCTCACGGCCAAGAAATGGAAGGTGGCTGTCCTTGTGGCATGCACTCGACTTGCTCCTAGTCTTCGACTTGGAGTAGGGTTAGGAATCTTTGGGCCCTGACCTCTCTTGCCACTAATGCCCAAGTCTCTGAAGTCCCTTACATTGTTGAGAAGCCTTTGGACTCTTCTTTGCACTTCTGGCCCATTGTCCTTAGTCGATCTTCCTCTAGGAGCTTGTCGATCCATAAGCTGAACTTGTGGAAGAGTGCTCTTGATCTGCTCCTTGTCACTGCTCCTGGTGGCACTACTGGTGTGGAGACTTTCTCTAGATGCATGTCCTGAAGCTGGTAGCTTATCTGGTTCGAGTTTCCTTGTGTAGAAGTTGAAATGCTCGTGTACTCGGCTGGATCGGCTGTACCGGCTGGACTGTGCTAGGTACTGGCCGGAATGCCTTCAGGACCGGCCAAGTTGATCCCGGAGTCGGCGGCATCACCAAGGGGACCGGCGCTGTCATCCACATCGCCACCAATTGTGCCGGAAGCTTGGGCCTCTCCGCCGGCAATGCTGATCGGTCCGGTCCTATTGGTTGAGGGTCCGGCGGTACCGCTTGGGCCGGCAGATGCGCGAAATGGCCCAGCTCTCTCGGGCAAGCTTCCGGGTCGGCCAGTCTGGTCTCCTGGCTGGACATACGACCTGATGTCCTCATGACCAAGTCCCATCCATCTTGGGCACTAGTAGCACTGGTACGGCACAAGGACTGACGCTCTCTCGAACATAGCCTTTATCCAGGAACTCCTTGACTTGCTTCTCAAGCTCCTTGGACTCCTCTGGACTCATCCGGTTGGCTGGCCGGTTGGGCACGGCTGCTCCGGGCACTAGGTCGATCTGGTATTCTATGCCACGTAAAGGAGGCAAGCCTGCTGGTATCTCCTCTGGGAACACATCCTGGAACTTGTTGAGGAGAGTTGCTACTTCAGGAGGTAGCTCTACCTGTTCCTGTTCTATACTCAAAATTTCTTTGAATACCATTAGTAACATTAAATCCTTCGAGGCTAAAGCTCTCCGGAAATGGCTTGGTTGAATAAGAAAATTAGACTTGATAAGTTTCTTTTCCTTACTCATTTGGAGTTGTAGCTCGTGTACCTGGGCAGGTGTAAGAGCAGCTAGGCTGACCTTTCTTTTGTCATGCACAAAAGTGTAGAGATTGGTTCGGCCATCATGCCTGGTCTCTCTGTCAAACTGCCATGGCCATCCTAGCAGAAGATGGCCAGCTTGCATGGGCAACACGTCGCACACGACTTGATCTTGGTACTTGCCCACACTGAATGGCACAGTGACTTGCTCATGGATCTTGAGCTCCACTTTGTCATCGAGCCATCTCAGTCTTTATGGTTGAGGGTGCCTTGTCTTCTCTAGACCTAGCTAATCAACCATGTATGCACTAGCAACGTTAGTGCAAGAACTGCAATCTATGATGAGGTTACATACCTTGCCCTTGATTGTGCAACGGCTGTGGAAGATGTTCTCCCTCTGGATAGTCTCTGAGGGATCCACCATTGCACTGAGAATGCGTCTAGTGACCAGCACTTCCCCCACATCAGGGTACTCAATGTCACCGTATTCTCCTTCTGGTTCATAGTCCTCTTCATCTTGGGACTCATACTCTCCAGCCTCCGTAATCAGCATGACCCAGTTTTTTGGGCACTCCCTTGAGATGTGTCCACGACCCCTACACTTGAAACAAGTGATTTCAAGTGATCTTTGAGGGTTAGAGGACTTACTAGGCTCTCTCTGGTCACGGGTTGGCTCAGGAGGCTTGCTCTTGAACCTTGACTCGATCTCTATGCTTTTGCCTTTTTCTACGGCCTTGGGAATGTTGCTTGGTGCCCAAGGCGTCTTAGGCTTGCTGCGGATTTGTCTTGGCTCTTATGTTTGATGTGCTGCTCAGCCTGGAAAGATAGGTGGAACAAGCCTTTGAAGTCATTGTAGATTTGCCTTTCCACCTTGCAGCGGATTCTTTCTTGGAGTCCATCCAAGAATTGTGCCATCAAAGCTTCCTCATCGTCATTGAGTTCCAGCCTGTTCCTTAGTCTTTCAAACTCTTCATTGTACTCCTCTACTGATCTGGTTCCCTATTTAAGAGTACGAAAACATCATTGCAAATCTCTATGAAAATATGGTGGAACAAACCTTTGTGTCATGAGGTCTTTCATGTCGACCCATGAGTCTACGGGCCTCAATCTTTTCCTCCTTCGGTCAAACACCTCACGATCCCACCAGATGAGGGCATTGTCCGTGAGTTGTGCTACTGCCATGGAGACTCTCCTAGGGCCTGGTTGGTTGTAGTGATAGAAGATGTGATCCATCCTTCTCTCCCAATCTAGGTAGGCCTCGGGGTCTACTTTTCCTGCAAAACTTGGAGGTGTTAGCTTAACATCAGGCAGAGTTACCCAGTTGTAGGCATGTTCATCTCCATCCTCATTATGTCTTGGAGGCATCCTTGGTCTCTGGTGATGTCCATATGGCTCGAAGCCATCACCTTCTGCCTCTGGTTGCCGTGGAGGTCCTCTCGGCCTATGGTGATAGTTATGAGGTGGTGCGTCCTCATCCATCTGGCGGGGGCTCCTCCTGTTTGTTCCGTGTCCTAAGGTGCTCAGGATCCTTAGCACCGTCTTGCTCAGCTCTCACGTGCCTTATGGCCTGAAATCTCAGAGGCCTCTCCACGCGCTCCAACCTCTCGCCTATTGATGCGAGTTGTGTTTGGAGGGTGGTGAACATGGCCATCATGGCTTTGGCTGCTTCTCTATTCTCTTCTGCCATTGCGTACTACAAAGAAAGAAGACAAGTTATGCTACTCCTAAATTGATTAGGAGGATTTTCTTTTATAGGGGAATTCGAATTTGCAAAAAAGAAAAAGTTGAGAAAAAGGAAAAACCTGAAAAAAGGAAAGTTTAGAAAAATGGAAACTTCCTACAACTTGTGCTAGCTGTCCAATTCGAATTCTTTTGGTATTTTTTCTATTTTCTTTTTCTGTTCTTTTTAATTTAACTTAAAAATAATGGAAATATGATTTGAACAAAAAAGGAAAACATGAATGGCAATGCAAAAGTGAATCCAAGCCCTAGTGATACACGTAGAAGCTAGATGCACTCGGTTTGGAGCGCTTAGTGTTATTTTTTTTTATTTTTCTTGAATGTTACTTAAACTAATGCAAGAACAAGAAACAAAACTAACTAAAGGATAGAAACAACCTAGTTTAGGAGCTTTAAGCTCTGATACCAAAATGATATAAGCCTTGATTCAAGGCTTGGATGCACGTGGGCTGTTTTGAGAAGGTTAGGTGAGAAACTCGACCTTAGACTACTTGGATAGGGGTTTTTGGTTTGGTATTTGCTGGAAGGGTGAGGTGAACCACGCGAGGGGTGATGAACCTCGTGATAAATCACAAACTTAGAGCTAGTTGGGCTGGTCTCGACTAGATTCTAAGCGCACAAGTCTCTTTCGAGAGAAAGCTTGTTGGAATAAAGTTCTACTTTATTAATATCAAAAAGGTTGTCTAACTACGATGATGAAGGAGCCTTATTAATACGCTCGACAGCTTGACCTTCTAGGGTCGACTCAAAGAAAGAAAAGGAAAGTTTACAAAAGTGCACAAATGGAAAATGTACAAAAGTGCATAACCGAAAAAGGACCTATTCCTAAAATGTCTTTTACTCAAAAATGTAAACAATCTAGATCCTACCCTGAAAAACAGAAAGAGGCTTATATTCGAATTGAAAACTTACCTTTCTTACCTCACGGCGAAGAAATGGAAGGTGGCCGTCCTTGTGGCATGCACTTGCCTTGCTCTTAGTCTTCGACTTGGAGTAGGGTTAGGAATCTTTGGGCCCTGACCTCTCTTGCCACTAAAGCCCACGTCTCTGAAGTCCCTTTCATTTCTGAGAAGCCTTTGGACTCTTCTTTGCACTTCTGGCCCACTGTCCATAGTCGATCTTCCTCTCGGAGCTTGTCGACCCATAAGCTGAACTTGTGGAAGAGTGCTCATGATCTGCTCCTTGTCATTGCTCCTGTTGGCACCACTGGTGTAGAGACTTCCTCTAGATGCATGTCCTGAAGCTGGTAGCTTATCTGGTCCGAGTCTCCTATTGTAGATGTTGAAATGCCCGTGTATGTGGTCGGATCGCTTGTACCGGCTGGACTGTGCGAGGTACTGGCCAGAATGCCTTCTGAACCGGCCAAGTTGATCCCGGAGTCGGCGGCATCACCAATGGGACCGGCGGTGTCATCCACATCGCCACCAGTAGGGCCGGAGGTTTGGGCCTCTCCACCGGCAATGCTGATCGGTCCGGTCCTGTTGCTCGAGGTCCGGCGGTACCGCTTGGGCCGACACACGTGCCAAATGGCCCGGCTGTCTCGGGCAAGCTTCCTTGTCGGCCTGTCTGGTCTCCTGCCCGGCCATATGACCTGATGTCCCCATCATCCCTTCCCTCGTCAGTAGGTTTTGACATCAAAACTGGTTCATCTGCATGGAAAGGGGCTAAGTCAGTTATGTTTAACGTGTTGGACATATTAAAATCACCTGGGAGCTTGATCCGGTAGGCGTTGTTGTTGATCCTCTCCAGCACTCTGAATGGTCCATCTCCTCCTTGTGCTAGCTTGGAACTCCTTAGATTGGGGAACCTCTCCTGCCGTAGGTGTAGCCACACCCAATCGCCTGGTTGAACACCTCCTTTCTTCCCTTGTTAGCATGAGTCACGTACTGCCCGGTCCTCTTCTCCAAGTTCTCTGCTACCTTCTGGTGTAACTTCCTTATTAACTCTGCCTTGGATGCTCCGTTGAGGTTGGTCATTTCTGCTGGTGGCAGTGGCGTTTGCTCCAATGGGGTCAGATGGTTGAAACCGTATACTACTTCAAAGGGTGTCTTCTTGGTTGCTGACTGCATGGCTTGGTTGTAAGTGAACTCTATGAATGGCAGGCACTCCACCCAAGTCTTGAGGTACTATGTCCTTGAAAAACAGCTCAGCTGTTTGCGTGGCATCATTGACATTGGCACACGGAATGAAGTGTGCCATCTTGGAGAATCTGTCCACCACTACAAAGATTTCATCCTTGTGGTTGATCTTGGGCAGACCTAGAACGAAGTCCATTGAGATGTCTACCCATGGATGTGTGGGTATGGGCAGTGGGAGATACAACCCGTGAGGGTGCACTCGGGAGTTTGCCTTTTTGCAAGTGATGCACCTTGCACAATGGGTTTCTACTGACCTTTTGATGTGTGGCCAGTAGAAGTGCTCCTTGACCACTGCTAGAGTCTTGTCGACACCAGAGTGGCCCATGAGTCCTCCTCCGTGAGCTTCTCGGATGATAAGCTCTCGTAGTAATCCTTGTGTGATACAAGCCTCGATTCAAGGCTTATATGCGCGTGGGCTTTTTGGAGAAGGTTAGCTGAGAAACTCGACCTTAGACTTCTTGGATAGGGGTTTTTAGGTTGGTATTCGATGGAAAGGTGAAGTGAACCACACGAGGGGTGATGAACCTCGTGATAAATCACAAACTTAGAGCTAGGATGGCTGGTCTCAACTAGATTCTAAGCGCACAAGATTCTTGAGAGAAAACTTGTTGGAAGAAAGTTCGATCTATATTAATATCAAAAAGGTTGTCGAACTACAATGCTGGAAGGAGCCTTATTAATATGCTCGACAGCTTGACCTTTGAGGGTCGACTCAAATAAAGAAAAGGAAAGTTTACAAAAGTGCACAAATGGAAAAGATACAAAAGTGCATAACCGAAAAAGGACCTATTCCTAAAATGTTCTTGACTCAAAAAATGTAAACAATCTAGATCCTACCCTGCAAAACAGAAAGAGGCATATATTCGAATTGAAACTTACCTTACTTACCTCACGGCCAAGAAATGGAAGGTGGCCGTCCTTGTGGCATGCACGCGCCTTGCTCCTATTCTTCAACTTGGAGTAGGGTTAGGAATCTTTGGGCCCTGACCTCTCTTGCCACTAAAGCCCAAGTCTCTAAAGTTTCTTGCATTGTTGAGAAGCCCTTGGACTCTTCTTTGTACTTCTGGCCCATTGTCCTTAGTCGATCTTCCTCTAGGAGCTTGTCGACCCATAAGCTGAACTTGTGGAAGAGTGCTTTTGATCTACTCCTTGTCATTGCTCCTGGTGGCACTACTGGTTTGGATACTTCCTCTAGATGCATGTCCTGAAGCTGGTAGCTTATCTGGTTCGAGTTTCCTTGTGTAGAAGTTGAAATGCTCGTGCACTCGGCTGGATCGGCTGTACCGGCTGGAATGTGCGAAGTACTGGCCGGAATGCCTTCAGGACCGGCCAAGTTGATCCCAGAGTCGGCGGCATCACCAAGGGGACCGGCGGTGTCATCCACGTCGCCACAAAGTGTGCCGGAAGCCTGGGCCTCTCCGCCGGCAATGCTGGTTGGTCTGGTCCTATTGGTCGAGGGTCCGGCGGTACTGCTTGGGCCGGCAGGCGTGCCAGATGGCCCGGCTGTCTCGGGAAAGCTTCCTGGTCGGCCAGTCTGATCTCCTGGCTGGACATACGACCTGATGTCCTCATCATTGTGGTATGCACAACCTTCTCTCTCGGAACAAGAATCCCTCATGGATGTAAAATTTGCCATGACTCCCTGTGCCACACTCCTTGTAACTTTCAGCAAAGTCAGGATCATCCTTGTATAGGTCCTTGATGTGCTCGAATCCTAGGACCTTTGCCTCCATGGTGGAAATCAAGGCAAACCTCCTTGATAGTGCATCGGCTACCACATTGTCTTTGCCCTTCATGTACTTGATGACGTACGGGAAGGTCTCTATGAACTCCATCCACCTGGCATGTCTCCTCTTGAGATTGGTTTGCCCTCTGAGGTGTTTGCGAGTCTTGGGATCAGTGTGGATCACAAAATCCATGGACAGCAAGTAATGCTGCCAAGTATCCAATGCTCGGATAAGAGCATAAAGCTCCTTGTCGTAAGTGGGGTAGGTCAGTGAGGCACCACCTATCTTCTCACTGAAGTATGCCACTGGCCTCCCTCCTTGGGTTAGCACTGCTCCTCACTCCACCTCAAACGTCTTGTTGAAGTCGGGCAGGACTAGCACTGGTGCATGTGTAAGGCTGTCCTTCAAGGCCTGGAATGTCTTCTCCTCAGCTTCTCCCCAGCTTAATCCCATGTTCTTCTTCACTACTGCCGTCAAGGGTGTGGCAATATTGCTGAAGTTGGGCACGAATCTCCTGTAGAAGCTGGCCAGTCCGTGGAAGCTCCTTACTTGGCTGATGTTGCTTGGTGTTGGCCATTCTTGTATGGCTTGAATCTTCTCTTCATCAACCTGTAGGCCCTCTGAACTTACAACAAAACTTAAAAAGACAAGTTTATCAGTACAAAAGATGCATAAAGCTCTTCTTGTCGAAGGGTTTTAAGCACCAACTCAAGATGTGTGAGGTGATCCCTTAAGCATTTACTATAAACTAATATGTCATCGAAATAAACTATTACGAACTTACTGATGTACGCCCTAAGAACTTGGTTCATAAGGCGCATGAAGGTTCTTGGGGGCATTAGTCAAGCCGAATGGCATGACTGTCCCCTCGTTGAGCCCTTGCTTTGTCTTGAAAGCAGTCTTCCATTCATCACCTTCCTTCATCCTGACCTGGTGGTATCCACTCGTAAGGTCTATCTTGGAGAAAACCGTGGCTCCACTCTGCTCATCTAGCGTGTCATCCAGCCGTGGTATCGGATGCCGGTACTTGACTGTGATGTTGTTGATTGCTCGGCAGTCCACGCACATACGCCAAGTCCCATCCTTCTTGGGCACTAGTAGCACTGGTACGGCACGTGGACTGATGCTTTCTCGAACATAGCCTTTCTCCAGGAACTCCTTGACTTGCTTCTCAAGCTTCTTGGACTCCTCTGGACTCATCCGGTAGGCTGGCCGGTTGGGAAGGGCTGCTTCGGGCACTAGGTCGATCTGGTGCTCTATGCCACGTAAAGGAGGCAAGCCTACTGGTATCTCCTCTGGGAACACATCCTGGAACTTGTTGAGGAGAGTTGCTACTTCAGGAGGTAGCTCTACCTGTTCCTGTTCTATACTCAAAATTTCTTTGAAGACCATTAGTAACATTAAATCCTTCGAGGCTAAAGCTCTCCGGACATGGCTTGGTTGAATAAGAAAATTAGACTTGATAAGTTTCTTTTCCTTACTCAATTGGAGTTGTAGCTCGTGTACCTGGGCAGGTGTAAGAGGAGCTAGGCTGACCTTTCATTTGTCATGCAAAAAAGTGTAGAGATTGGTTCGGCCATCATGCCTGGTCTCTTTGTCAAACTGCCATGGCCTTCCTAGCAGAAGATGGCCAGCTTGCATGGGCACCACGTCGCACACGACTTGATATTGGTACTTGCCCACACTGAATGGCACAGTGACTTGCTCATGGATCTTGAGCTCCACTTTGTCATCGAGCCATCTCAGTCTGTATGGTCGAGGGTGCCTTGTCTTCTCTAGACCTAGCTTTTCAACCATGTATGCACTAGCAGCATTAGTGCAAGAACCACCATCTATGATGAGGTTACATACCTTGCTCTTCATGGTGCAACGGCTATGGAAGATGTTCTCCCTCTGGATGATCTCTGAGGGATCCACAATTGCACTGAGAATGTGTCTAGTGACTAGCCTTTGAAGTCATTGTAGAATTGCCTTTCCACCTTGCAGCGGATTCTTTCTTGGAGTCCATCCAAGAATTGTGCCATCAAAGCTTCCTCATCGTCATTGAGTTCCAGCCTGTTCCTTAGTCTTTCAAACTCTTCATAGTACTCCTCTACTGATCTGGTTCCCTATTTAAGAGTACAAAAACGTTGTTGCAAATCTCTATGAAAATATGGTGGAACAAACTTTTGTCTCATGAGGTCTTTCATGTCGACCCATGAGTCTACGGGCCTCAATCTTTTCCTCCTTCGGTCAGACACCTCACGATCCCACCAGATGAGGGCATTTTCCATGAGTTGTGCTAATGCCATGGAGACTCTCCTAGGGCCTGGTTGGTTGTAGTGATCGAAGATGTGATCCATCTTTCTCTCCCAATCTAGGTAGGCCTCGGGGTCTACTTTTCCTGCAAAGCTTGGAGGTGTTAGCTTAACATCAGGATGAGTTATCCGGTTGTAGGCATGTTCATCTCTATCCACATGATGTCTAGGAGGCATCCTTGGTCTCTGGTGATGTCCATATGGCTCGAAGCCATCACCTTCTGCCTCTGGTTGCCGTGGAGGTCCTCTCGGCCTATGGTGATAGTTATGAGGTGGTGCGTCCTCATCTCCATCTGGCTGGGGCTCCTCCTATTCGTACCGTGTCCTAAGGTGCTCAGGACCCTCAGCACGGTATTGGTCAGCTCTCACGTGCCTTATGGCCTGGAATCTCACAGGCCTCTCCACCAGCTCCAACCTCTCGCCTATTGATGCGAGTTGCGTTTGGAGGATGGTGAACATGGCCATCATGGCTTCGGCTACTTCTCTATTCTCTTCTGCCATTGCGTACTACAAAGAAAGAAGACAAGTTATGCTGCTCCTAAATTGATTAGGAGGGTTTTCTTTTATAGGGGAATTCGAATTTGTAAAAAGGAAAAAGTTGAGAAAAAGGAAAAAGGTGAAAAAAGGAAAGTTTAGAAAAATGGAAACTTCCTACAACTTGTGCTAGATGTCCAATTCGAATTCTTTTGGTATTTTTTCTATTTTCTTTTTCTTTTCTTTTTAATTAAATTTTAAAATAATGGATATATGATTTGAACAAAAAGAAAAACGTGAATGGCAATGCAAAAGTGAATCTAAGCCCTAGTGATACACGTAGAAACTAGATGCACTCGGTTTGGAGTTTAGTGTTATTTTTTTTATTTTTCTTGAATGCGACTTAAACTAATGCAAGAACAAGAAACAAAAATAACTAAAGGATAGAAACAACCTGGTTTAGGAGCTTTAAGCTCTGATACCAAAATGATACAAGCCTCGATTCAAGGCTTGGATGCGCGTGGGCTGTTTGGAGAAGGTTAGGTGACAAACTCGACCTTAGACTTCTTGGATAGGGGTTTTTGGTTTGGTATTGGATGGAAGGGTGAGGTGAACCAGGCGAGGGGTGATGAACGTCGTGATAAATCACAAACTTAGAGCTAGTTGGGCTGGTCTCAACTAGATTCTAAGCGCACAAGTCTCTTTTGAGAGAAAGCATGTTGGAAGAAAGTTCTACTTAATTAATATCAAAAAGGTTGTCGAACTACAATGCTGGAAGGAGCCTTATTAATATGCTCGACAGCTTGATCTTCTAGGGTCGACTCAAAGAAAGATAAGGAAAGTTTACAAAAGTGCACAAATGGAAAATGTACAAAAGTGCATAACCGAAAAAGGACCTATTCCTAAAATGTCTTTGACTCAAAAATGTAAACAATCTAGATCCTACCCTGCAAAACAGAAAGAGGCATATATTTGAATTGAAAACTTACCTTTCTTACCTCACGGCCAAGAAATGGAAGGTGGCCATCCTTGTGGCATGCATGCGCCTTGCTCCTAGTCTTCGACTTGGAGTAGGGTTAGTAATATTTGGGCTCTGACCTCTCTTGCCACTAACGCCCACGTCTCTGAAGTCCCTTGCATTGTTGAGAAGCCCTTGGACTCTTCTTTGCACTTCTGGCCCACTGTCCTTAGTCGATCTTCCTCTAGGAGCTTGTCGACCCATAAGCTGAACTTGTGGAAGAGTGCTCTTGATCTGCTCCTTGTCATTGCTCCTGGTGGCACCACTGGTGTAGAGACTTCCTCTAGATGCATGTCCTAAAGCTGGTAGATTATCTGGTCCGAGTCTTCTTGAGTAGATGTTGAAATGCCCATGTACTCGGCTGGATCGCTTGTAGCGGCTGGACTGTTCGAGGTACTGGCTGGAATGCCTTCGTGACCGGCCAAGTTGATCCCGGAGTCGGCGGTGTCACCAATGGGACCGGCGGTGTCATCCACGTCGCCACCAGTAGGTCCGGAGGTTTGGGCCTCTCTGCCGGCAATGCTAATCGGTCCGGTCCTGTTGGTCGATGGTCCGGCGGTACCGCTTGGACCGGCAGACGTGCCAAATGGCCCGGCTGTCTTGGGCAAGCTTCCTGGTCGGCCAGTCCGGTCTCCTTGCCAGCCATACGACCTGATGTCCCGATCAGGCGGTGTCATCCACGTCGCCACCAGTTGGGCCGGAGGTTTGGGCCTCTCCGCCGGCAATGCTGATCGGTCCGGTCCTGTTGGTCGAGGGTCCGGTGGTACCGTTTGGACCGGCAGACATGCCAAATGGCCCGGCTGTCTCGGGCAAGCTCCCTGGTCGGCCAGTCTGGTCTCCTGGCCGGCCATATGACCTGAAGTCCCCATCACCAAGGCACCTCTCTTGGTGAGGTTTAGGTGGCTTGAATCACACACTAAACTTGCTTGAATGGTGGTGAGAAGGTGCAATAGTGTTGTCTTAAGTTTGGCTTGCTTGGATTGGGTAATGGGGCCATTGAAGATTTGTAGGCTTTCATCTCCAATATCCGCAGGTTCTAGCTGCGCGTTAGCATCTTTAGTGGCTTCTTCCTCCTCTGGTTCATGCTGCTTCTTAGGTTGTGGTTCCTTGCTGGCCATGCTCACATCACTAGGCAAAGCCTCAAAGTAATCCAATCTATCCTAAATTGCATGATGCGATACATTATGCTTCTTTTGTAAACTTGTGCTCAATCATCACCAATTATCAGTTTAGAATGAATAATATAAGTGACCGATCAACTTCACATTTTTGCATTAAATCGTCTTTAATTTTTGATTAAGAGTTTAGAATAACATGAATCCAACTCACAAGTAAAGATAGGTCAATTTTCTATATTGTGACATAATTTAAGACCGAAATAGCTACTACAAAGCCTCCAAAGAATCCAATCTATCCCAAACTGTGTGATGCATGCATTATGCTTCATTTATACGCCTTTACTCAAGGATCACCAATAATCAGTTTAGAGTGATCATTTTAACTAGCTGATCAACTTGACATGTCAACACCAAATCGTCTTTAACTTTTGATTTAGACCTCAAAATGACAGGAATCCAATGCCCACATTAAGCTAGCTTAATTTTTCATATTGTGAAAATATTTGAGATTGAAAGAGCTAGGCAAAGCCTCAAAGTAATCAAATCAATCCTAAATTGCATGATGTCGTGCATTTTGCTTCATTTAAAAGCTTTTACTCAAGGAGCACCAATGATCCGTTTAGAATGATCATTTTAACTGGGTGATCAACTTGACATGTCCGCACTAAATTGTTTGTAACTTTTGATTTAGAATTCAGAATGACATGAATCTAACGCCCAAGTAAAGCTAGCCCAATTTTCTATAATTTATTACAGAATTAGCTAAGACAAAGCCTCCAAGTAATCCAATAAATCCCAAACTACGTGATGCCATGCATTGTGCTTCATTTATACGCATTTACACAAGGATCACCAATGATAAGTTTAGATTGATAATTTTAACTAGCTGATCAACTTGACATTTGTACCACTAAATCATCTTTAGCTTTTGATTTAGAGCTCAAACTGATATGAATCCACACCCACGTTAAGCTAGCTTAATTTTCCATATTGTGACAACACTTGAGGCTGAAGTGCTAGGCAAAGCCTCAAAGTAATCCAATCAATCCAAAATTGCTTGATGGCATGCATTTTGCTTAATTTATAAGCCTTTACTCAAGGAGCACCAATGATCAGTTTAGAATGATCATTTTAATTGGCCAATCAACTCGATATGTCCGAACTAAATCATCTTTAACCATTGATTTAGAGTTCACAATGAGAGGAATCGAACACCTACATTAAGCTAGCTCAAATTAATATATTCTGACAAAATTTAAGACTGAAAGGGCTAGGCAAAGCATCAAAGTAATCCAATCTATCTTAAACTGCAATTTGCCATGCATTATGCTTCCTTTGTAAACCTTTGCTCAATGAGCACCAATTATTAGTTTAGAATGAATAACTTAATGGGCCGATCAATTTGACAGGTCTGCAGTAAATCATCTTTAAGTTTTGATTAAGAGTTTAGAATGACACGAATCGAACGCCCAAGTAAAGCTACCTCCATTTTCTATATGGTGACGTAAGTTAAGACCAAAATAACTATGTCAAAGCCTCCAAGGAATCCAATCTATCGGAAACTGCGTGATGCCATGCACTATGCTTCATTTATACGCCTTTACTCAAGGAGCACCAATGATCAGTTTATAGTGATCATTTTAACTAGCTGATCAACTTGACATGTCTACATAAAATCGTCGTAAACTATTGATTTAGAGCTCAAAATGACATGAATCCAATGCCTACGTAAAGCTAGTTCAATTTTCCATATTGTGAAAATATTGGAGAGTGAAAGAGCTGGGCAAAGCCTCAAAGTATTATGCTTCATTTATAAGCTTTTGCGTGATGTCGTCCATTATGCTTCAGCAAGAACTGGACTAAACTGCGTGATGTCGTGCATTATGCTTCATTTATAAGCTTTTACTCAAGGAGCACCAATGATATGACCATTTTAACTGGGCGATCAACTTGACATGTTCGCAATAAATCGTCTATATTGTGAAAAAATTTAGAGTTCAGAATGACACGAATCCAACACCCAAGTAAAGCTAGCTCAATTTTCTATATTGTGACATAATTTAAACCCGAAATAGCTAAGAAAAAGTCTCCAACTAATCCAATCTATCTCAAACTGCGTAATAAAATGCATTATGCTTCATTTAAAAGCCTTTACTCAAGGATCACCAATGATCAGTTTAGAATGATCATTTTAACTGGACGATCAACTTGACATGTCCGCACTAAATCATTTGTACCTCTTTATTTAGAGTTCAGAATGACACAAATCAAACGGCCGCGTTAAGCTAGCTCAATATTCTATATTGCGACAAAATTTTAGATTGAAATAGCTATGACAAAGCCTCCAATAATCCAATCTATCCCAAACTACGTGATGCCATGCATTATGCTTCATTTGTAAGCCTTTGCTCAATGAGCACCAGTGATCAATTTAGAATGATTAATTTAACCGGTGAATCACTATGACATGTGCGCACTAAAACATCTTTAACTTTTGACTTAGAGTTCAAAATGACACGAATACAATGCCTACGTTAAACTAGCACAATTATTTATATTGTGACAAAATTTATGGTGGTAATAGCAAAGACAAAAGTCTCCAACTAATCCAATCTATCCTAAACAGCGTGATGCCATGCATTATGCTTCATTTGTAAACCTTTGCTCAATGAGCACCATTGTGATATGCATTATGACGCATAGATACACATTTACTCAATGAGCACCAATGATCAGTTTAGATATAAATTTAACTATCTGATCAACTTGACATGTTTGCACTAAATCGTCTTTAACTTGTGATTTAGAGCTCAAAACGACATGAGTTCAACATCCACATTAAGCTAGCTCAATTTTCCATATTTTGACAACATTTGAGACTCAAAGAGCTATGACAAAACCTCAAAGTAATGTAATCTATCCCAAACTTTGTGATGTTATGCAGTATGCTTCATTTATAAGCTTTTACTTAAGGAGCACCAATAATCAGTTTAGAATGAGTATTTTAACTGGTGGATCAACTTGACATGTCCGCACTTAATCGCCCGTAACTTTTGACTTAATGTTCAAAATGACACGAATCCAATGCCCACGTTCAGCTAGCTCAATTTTCTATATTGTGAAAAAATTTAGGATCGCAATAGCTATGAAAAAGCTTCCATATAATCAAATCTATACAGACTACGTAATGCTATGCATTATGACTCTTTTATATGCCTTTACTCAATGCGCGCCAATGATCAATTTAGAATGATCATTTTAACAAGCTGATTAACTTGACATGTCACACTAAATCATCTTTAACTTCTGATTTATAGCTCAATATGACATGAGCCCAATGCTCACAATAAACTAGCTCAATATTCCATATTGTTACAACATTGAAGACTCAAAGAGATAGGACAAAGCCCTCCAAGTAATCCCATGTATCCAAACTACGTGATGCCATGCATTATGCTTCATTTATAAACCTTTACTCAAGGAGCACCAACGATCACTTAAGAATTATCATTTTAACTAGTTGATCAATTTGACATGTCCACATTAAATCGTCTATATCTTTTGATTCAGAGTTCAAATGACACAAATCCAATGCCCAAGTTAAGCTAGCTCAATTTTCTATATTGTGCCAAAATTTAGGATAAAAATAGGTATGAAAAAGCCTCCATGTAATCCAATCTATTCCCAACTGTGTGATGCTATGCATTATGATTCATTTGTACGCCTTTACTCAATGAGCACTAATGATCTGTTTAGAATTAACATTTTAACTAGTTGATCAATTTAACGTATCCGCACTAAATAGTCTTTAACTTTTTATTTAGAGCTCAAAATGACATGAGTCCACCGCCCACTTAAGCTAGCTCAATTTTCCATATTGTGACAACATTTGAGACTGAAAGAGTTACGACAAAGCATCAAAGTATTGCAATCTATCCCAAACTGCGTGATCCTATGCATCATGCATCATTTATAACCTTTTACTCAATGAGCACCAATGATCAGTTTATAATGATGATTATAACTTGTTGATCAACTTGACATGTCCACCCAAAACAGCCTACAACTTTTGATTTAAAGTTTAGATTGACACGAATCCAACGCAAACGTTAAGCTAATTCAATTTTCTATATTGTGCAAAATTTTAGCATCGCGATAGCCATGAAAATGCCTCCATATAATCCAACCTATACAAAACTGCGTAATACTATGTATTATGATTCATTTATACGCATTTGCTCAATGAGCAGCAATGATCAGGTTAGAATTATAATTTTAACTTCTGATTTGAAGCTGAAAATGACATGAGTACAGTGCCCACGTTAATGTAGCTCAATTTTCCATATTGTGAAAAACTTTGAGACCGAAAGAGATACGACAAAGCCTGAAAGTAATGCAATCTATCCCAAACTGTGTGATGCCATGCATCATGCTTCATTTACAAGATTTCACTCAAGGAGCACCAATGATAAGTTTAGAATAATCATTTTAACAAGTCGATCAATTTGTCAAGTCCAGATTAAATCGTCCGTAACTTTTGATTTAAAGTTGAAAATGACACGAATCCAACGTCGACGTTAATCTAGATCAATTTTCTATATTGTTCCAAAATTTAAGATCGACATAGCTATGAAAAAGCCTCAATCTAATCCAATCTATCCCAAACTGCGTGATGCTTTGCGTTATGATTCATTCATACACATTTACTCAATGAGCACCAATGATCAGTTTAGAATGATCATTTTAACTAGCTGATCATTTTTACATGTCCACACTAAATTGTTTTTAACTTCTGATTTACAGTTCAAAATGACATGAGTTCAACAGCCACATTAAGTTTGTTAAATTTTCCATACTGTGCAAACATTTGAGACTGAAAGAGCTATGACAATGCGTTAAAGTAATGCCATCTATCCCAAACTGTGTGATGCCATGCATTATGCTTCATTTGTAAGCTTTCAATCAAGGAGGACCAATAATAAGTTTAGAATGATCATTTTAACTGGTCGATTAACTTGACCTGTCCGCACTAAATCGTCTGTAACTTTTGACTTAAAGATCATATTGACACGAATGAAACGCTCACGTTAAGCTAGCTCAATTTTTTATATTGTGCCAAAATTTAAGATCGAAATAGGTATGAAAAAGCATCCATGTAATCCAATCTATCCCAAACTACGTAATGCTATGCATTATGATTCATTTATATGCCTTTACTGAATGACTACCAATGATCGCTTTGGAATGATCATTTTACTTAGCTGATCAACTTGACATGTCTGCACTAAATGACCTTTAACTTCTGATTTAGGGCTCAAAATGACATGAGTTCAATGCCACATTAAGCTAGCTCAATTTTTCTTTATTATGACAATATTTAATACCAAAATGGCTACGACAAAGCTTTCATGTAATCCCATCTATCCCAAACTGCATGATGCTATGCATTATGATTTATTTATACGCCTTTACTCAATGAGAACCAATGATCAGTTTAGAATGATAATTTTAACTAGCTGATCAACTTGACATGTCCACACTAAATCTACTTTAACTTCTTATCTAGGGCTCAAAATGACATGAGTTCAATGCCCACGTTAAGCTAGCGCAATTTTCAATATTGTGAAAACATTTGATACTCAAAGAGCTATGACAAAGCCTCCATGTAATCCAATGTATCCAAATTGCGTGACACCATGCATTATGCTTCATTTATAAGCCTTTACTCAAGGAGCACCAATGATCACTTTAGAATGATCATTTTAACTGGCTGATCAATTTGAAATTTCCACACTAAATAGTCCGTAACTTTTGGTTTAAAGTTCAAAATGACATGAATCCAATGCCCACGTTAAGCTAGATCAATTTTATATTGTTCCAAAATTTAAGATAGAAATAATTATGACAAAGCCTCCATGTAATCCAATCAATCCCAAAGTGGGTGATGCTATGCATTATGATTCATTTATATGCAGTTACTCAATGAGCACATATGATCAGTTTAGAATGATAATTTTAACTAGTTGATCAACTTGACATGTCCGCACTAAATCATCTTTAACCTTTGATTTAGAGCTCAAAATGACATGAGTCCAATGCCTACGTTAAGCTAGCTCAATTTTCAAAAATGTGACAACATTTGAGACTCAAAGAGCTACGACAAAGCCTTCATGTAATCCAATGTATCCAAATTGCGTCATGCCATGAATTATGCTTCATTTATAAACATTTACTCAAGGAGCCCCAATAATCACTTTAGAATGATCACTTTAACTGGTCGATCAACTTGACATGTCCACACAAAATCGTGCATAACTTTTTATTTAAAGTTCAGAATGACACGAATCAAACGCCCACGATAAGCTAGCTCAACTTTCTATATTGTGACAAAACGTATGACCGAAATAGCTATGACAAAGCGTCCAAACAATCCAATCTATCGTAAAATGTGGGATGTCATGCATTATGCTTGATTTGTAAGTTTTTACTTAAGGAGTCCAATGCTAAGTTGAGAATGATCATTTTAAGTTGTCGATCAACTTGACATGTCCGCACTAAATCGTTTGTAACATTTGATTTAAAGTTCAGAATGAATCGAATCCAATGCCCACGTTAATCTTGGTAAATTTTCTGTTGTGCCAAAATTTAAGATCAAAATAGCTATGAAACAGCCTCCATATAATCCAATCTATCCCAAACTGCGTGATACTATGCATTATGATTCATTTATATGCCTTTACTCAATGAGCGTAATGATCAGTTTAAAATTATCATTTTAAATGTTTGCACGAAATCGTCTTTAACTTCTGATTTATAGCTCAAAATGACATGAGTTTAACGGCCACATTAAGCAAGCTCAATTTTCCATATTGTGACAACATTTGAGACTGAATGGGCTACAACAAAACCTCAAAGTAATGCAATCTATCCCACACTGCATGATGTTATGCATTATGCTTCCTTTATAACTTTTTAATCATGGAGCACCAATGATCAGTTTAGAATGATCATATTAACTGATCGATCAACTTGACATATCCACATTAAATCGTCCGTAACTTTTGATTAAAGTTCTGAATGGTACGAATCCAGATCCCACATTAAACTAGCTCACGTTTCTATATTGTGCCAAAGTTTAAGATCAAAATAGCTATGGCAAAGCCTCCATGTAATCCAATCTACCCCAAATTGCGTGATGCTATGCATTATGATTCATTTATACGCATTTTAGTCAATGAGCACCAATGATCAGTTTAGGATGATCATTTTAACTAGCTGATTAACTTGACATGTCCGTACTAAATTGTCTTTAACTTTTGATTTAGAGCTAAAAATGACATGAGTTCAACACCCACGTTAAGCTTGATCAATTTTCCAAATTGTGAAAACATTTGAGACTCAAAGAGCTACAACAAAGCCAAAAAATAATGCAATATAACCCAAATTGCGTGATGCTATGTGTCAGGCTTCATTTATAACCTTTTACTAAAGGAGCACCAATGATCAGTTTAGAATGATCATTTAAACTGGTCAATCAACTTGAAAATTCTGCACTAAATCGTCTTAAGCTTTTGATTAAAAGTTCACAATTACACGAGTCCAACGCCCACGTTAAGCTAGCTCAGTTTTCTATATTGTGCCAAAATTTAAGATCGAAATAGCTATGAAAAAGCCTCCATGTAATCCAATCTATCACAAACTGCGTGATAATATGCACTATGATTCATTTATACGCCTTAACTTAATGAGCACCAATGATCAGTTAAGAATGATCATTTTAACTAACTGATCAACTTGACATGTCTGCACTACATAGTCTTTATCTTCTAATTTAGAGCTCAAAATGACATGAATTCAACACCCACGTTAACCTTGCTCAAATTTTCATATCTTGACAACATTTGAAACTGAAAGAGCTACGACAAACCCTCAAAGTAATGCAATCTATCCCAAACTGTGTGATGCTGCATCATGCTTCATTTATAACCTTTTAACACTCAAGGAGCACCAATGATCAGTTTAGAATGATCATTTTAACTGGCCGATCAACTTGACATAACCGCACTATATCGTTTGTACCTTTTGATTTTAAATTTCAGAATGATACGAATCAAACACCCACGTTTCTATAATGTGCCAAAGTTTAAGATCAAAATAGCTATGACAAAGCCTGCATGTAATCCAATCTACCCCAAACTGCGTGATGCTATGTATTATGATTCATCTATACGCATTTACTCAATGAGCACCAATGATCATTTTAGAATGATCATTTTAACTAGTTGATTAACTTGATATTTCTATTCTAAATCGTCTTTAAATTTTGATTTACAGCTCAAAATGACATGAATCCAATGCCCACGTTAAGTTAGCTCAGTTTTCCATATTGTGACAAAATTTGAGACTAAAAGAGCTACGACAAAGCGTCTAAGTAATCCAATATATCCCAAACTGCGTGATTCCATGCATTATGCTTCATTTATAAGCTTTTACTCAAGGAGCAGCAATAATCAGTTTAGAATGATCATTTTAACTGGTTGATCAACTTGACATTTCCGCACTAAATCGTCCGTAACTTGTGATTTTAAATTCATAATGATACGAATCCAATGCCCACGTTAAGCTAGCTCTGTATTCTATATTGTGCAAAAATTTCATACCGAAATAGCTTCGACAGAGCCTCCAAGTCATACGATCTATCCCAAAATGAGTGATGCCATGCATTATGCTTCATTTATAAGCCTTCCCTCAAGGAACATGAAAGGTCAGATTAGAATGATCATTTTAACTAGCTGATCAACTTGGCATAACCACAGTAAATCGTCTTTAACTTTTGACTTAGAGCTCAAAATGACATGAATCAACCCCCCCCCCCCCCCCCCACAATGTTAAGGTAGCTCAATTTTCAATTATGTGACAAACTTTGAGACTGAAAGACCTACAATTAAGCCTCCAAGTAATCCAATGTATCCAAACTGAGTGATGACATGCATTACGCTTCATTTTTAAGCCTTAACTCAAGGAGCACAAATGATTAGTTTAGAATGATCATACTAACTGGCCGATCAATTTGACATGTTCGCACTAAACCTTCGGTAACTTTTGAATTAGATTTCTGAATGACACGAATCCAACGCCGACATTAAGTTAGCTCAATTTTCTACACCATGGCAAAGTGTAAGACAAAAAGAGCTATACAAAGCCTCCAAGTAATCCAATCTATCCCAAAATGCGTGATGCCATGCATTATGCTTCATTTACTCAAAGAGCACTAATGATCAGTTTAGAATCATCATTTTTACTAGCTGATCAACTTGACATGTTCGCACTAAATTGTTCATAACTTCTTATTTAAAGTTCAGAATGACACGAATCCAACGCCCATGTTAAGCTAGATCAATTTTCTATATTGTGACAAAATTTAAGACAGAAATTGCTAAGAAAAAAACCTAAAAGTAGTCTAATCTATCCCAAACTAACTGATGATGTGCATTATGATTCATTTATACGCTTTACGGAATGAGTACCAATGATCAGTTTAAAATGATCATTTTAACTAGCTGATCAACTTGATATGTCTAAACTAAATCGTTTTTAACATTTGATTTAGAGCTCAAAATGACATGAGTCCAACGCCCACGTTAAGCTAGATCAATTTTCCATATTGTGACAACATTTGAGATTGAAAGATAATGACAAAGCCTCCAAGTAATCAGATGTATGTTAAACTGTGTATGCCATGCATTATGTTTTATTTATAAGCCTTTACTGAAGGAGAAATATTGATCAGTTTTTGAATGATCATTTTAACTGGTCGATCAACTTGACATGTCTGCACTAAATCGTCTGTAACTTTTGATTTAAAGTTCAAATTGACCCGAATCCAACGCCCACGTTAAGCTAGTTCAATTTTCTATATTGTGACAAATTTTAAGACCGAAAAATCTACCACAAATCATCCAAGTGATCCAATCTATCCCAAAATGCGTGATGCCATGCATTATGCTTCATTTATAAGCCTTTCCTCAAGAAGCACAAATGATTATATTAGAATGATCATTTGAACTCGTTTATCGATTTGCATATGCGCACTAAATTGTCTTCACTTTTGATTTAGAGCTCAAAATGACATGAATCAACCCCCCACATTAACCTAGCTCAATTTTCCATATTGTGACAACATTTGAGACTACAAGAGCTACAACAAATCCACCAATTAATCCAATGTATCCAAACTGCGTGATGACATGCATTATGCTTCATTTATAAGCCATTACCCAAGGAGCACAAATGATTAGTTTAGAATGATCATTTTAACAGGCCGATCCATTTGACATGTCCGCACTAAACCTTTGAACTTTTGAATTAGATTTCAGAATGACACGAATCCAACGCCCATATTAAGTTAGCTCAATTTTTTATATCGTGGCAAAATTTAAGACCGAAATAGCTACACCAAGCCTCCAAGTAATCCAATCTATACCAAAATGCCTGATGTCATGCATTATGCTTCATTAATAAGACTTTACTCAAAGAGCACCAATGATCACTTTAGAATCATCATTTTAACTAGCTGATCAACTTGGCATGTCCGCACTAAATCGTCCGTAACTTTTAATTTAAAGTTCAGAATGACACGAATCCAACACCCACGTTAAGGTATATAAGACCAAATTTGCTACGACAAATGCTCCAAGTAATCCAATCAATCCCAAATATGTGATGCCCTGTATTATGCTTCATTTATAATCCTTTACTCAAGAAGCACCAATGATTAGTTTAGAATGATCATTTTAACAAGCTGATCAACTTTACATGTCTGAACTAAATCATCTTCAACATTTTATTTAGAGCTCAAAATGACATGAGTCCAACACCCACGCTAAGGTAGCTCAATTATCCATATTGTGACAACATTTGAGACTAAAAGAGCTACGACAAAGCTCCCAAGTAATCCAATGTTTCCCCACTGCGTGAGCACCAATGATCAGTTTAGAATGATCATTTTAACTGGCCGATTAATTTGACATGTACAACCTAAATCGTCCAAATTTTTGATTTAAAGTTGTGAATGACACAAATCGAACACCCACATTAAGCTAGCTCAATTATCTATATTGTGACAAAATTTAAGACCAAAATAGCTATGACAAAGCCTCCAAGTAATCCAATCTATCCCAAAATGCGTGATGCCATGCATTATGCTTCATTTATAAGCCCTTACTCAAGGAGCACCAATGATGAGTTTAAAATGATCATTTTAACTAGGTGATCAATTTGACATATCCGCACTAAATCGTCCTTAACTTCTGATTTAGAGCTTAAAATTACATGAGTACAACGCCAACATTAAGCTAGATCAATTTTCCATATTGTAACAATATTTGAGACTGAAGGAGCTACAACAAAGCCTCCAAGTAATCCAATGTATCCCAAAATGCGTCAAAGCCTCCAAGTAATCCAATTATCACTTTAACTAGCCGATCAACTTGACATTTCTGCACTAAATCGTCCGTAACTTTTGATTTAGAATTCAGAATGACACGAATCAAATGCCCACGTTAATCTAGCTCAATTTTCTATATTGTGACAATGCTTAAGACTGAAATTGATACGACTAAGCCTCCAAGTAATCCAATCTGTTCCAAACATTGTGATGCTATGCATTGTGATTCATTTATATGCTTTAACTCAATGAGCACCAATGATCAGTTTAGAATGATCGTTTTAACTAGCTCATCAATTTGACATGTCCACACTAAATCATTTTCAACTCTTTTTTAGAGCTCAAAATGACACGTGTCCAACGCCCACATTAACCTAGGTCAATTTTCCATATTTTGACAGCATTTGAGACTTAAAGACCTACGACAAAGCCTCCAAGTAATCCAATGTATTCAAACTGTGTGATGCCATGCATTATACGTCATTTATAAGCCTTTACTCAAGGAGCACAAATCATCAATTTAGAATGATCATTTAAACTGGCCGATCCATTTGACATGTCCACACTAAATCGTATGTAACTTTTGATTTAGAGTTCACAATCCAACGCCCACGTTAAGCTAGCTTAATTTTCTATATTGTAACAACATTTCAGACTGAAAGAGCTACGTCAAAGCCTCCAAGTAATCCAATGTATTCCACACTATGTGATGCCATGCATTATGCATAATCTATAGGCATTTACTCAAGAAGCCCCAATGATTGGCGTAGAATGATAATTTTAACTCGCCGATCAATTTGACATGTCCGCACTAAATCGTCCATAACTTTTGATTTAGATTTCAGAATGACACGCATCAAACGCCCACATTAAGCTTGCTCAAGTTACTATATTGTGACAAAATGTAAGACCAAAATTGCTACGACAAAGCTTCCAAGTAATCCAATCTATCCCAAACTGTGTGATGCTATGCATTATGTTTCATTTATACGTTTTTACTCAATGAGCACCAATGATCAGTTAAGAATGATACGACAAAGCCTCCAAGTAATCCAATGATCACTTTAACTGGCCGATCAACTTGACATGTCTGCACTAAATCGTCCGTAACTTTTGATTTAGAATTCCGAATGACACATATCAAACGCCCATGTTAAGCTAGCTCAATTTTCTATATTGTGACAATGTTTAAGACCGAAATTGCTACGACAATGCCTCCAAGTAATCCAATCTGTTCCAAACATTGTGATGCTATGCATTATGATTCATATATATGCTTTTACTCAATGAGCACCAATGATCAGTTTAGAATGATCATTTTAACTAGCTGATCAATTTGACATATCTGCACTAAATCGTTTTGAACTCTTTTTTAGAGCTCAAAATGACACGTGTCCAACGCCCACATTAGCTTTGGTCAATTTTCCATATTTTGACAGCATTTGCGACTTAAAGAGCTACGACAAAGCCTCCAAGTAATCCAATGTATCCAAACTGCGTGATGCCATGCATTATGCTTCATTTATAAGCCTTTACTCAAGGAGCAGCAATGATCAATTTAGAATGATCATTTAAACTGGCCGATCAATTTGACATGTCCACAGTAAATCGTATGTAACTTTTGATTTAGAGTTCACAATGACACGAATCCAACGCTCACGTTAAGCTAGCTCAATTTTCTATATTGTAGCAACATTTCATACTGAAAGATCTACGACAAAGTGTCCAAGTAATTGAATGTATCCCAAACTGTGTGATGCCATGCATTATGATTCATTTCTAAGCCTTTACTCAAGGTGCACCAATGTTCAGTTTACAATGATCATTTTAACTTGCTGATCAACTTGTCGTGTCTGAATTAAATCCTCTGTAACTTTTGATTTAGAGTTCACAATGACCCGATTTTCTATGTTATGACAAAATCAAAAACCAAAATAGCTACGACAATGCCTCCAAGTAATCTAATGTATCCCAATCTACGTGATGCCATGCATTATGCTTCATTTATAAGCCTTTAATCACGGAGCTCCAATGATCAGTTTAGAATGATAATTTTAACTAGCCGATAAACATGACATGTCCACATTAAATTGTCTGTCACTTTTGATTTATAGTTCAAAATGACACGAATCCAACACCCACGTTAAACTCTCTCAACTTTCTTGTGACAAAATTTAAGATTAAAATAGCTACGACAAAGCCTCCAAGTAATACATTATATCCCAAACTGTGTGATGCTATGCATTATGTGTTTCATTTATACGCCTTTACTCAATAAGAACCAATGAACAGTTTAGAATTATCATATTAACTATCTAATCAACTTGACACGTCCACATTTAATTGTCTTTAACTTTTGATTTAGAGCTCAAAACGACATGTATCCAACACCCACGTTAAGCTATCTCAATTTTCCATATTGTGAAAACATTTGAGACAGAAAGAGCAACGACAAAGCCTCCTAGTAATCCAATGTATCGAAAACTACGGGACGCCATGCATTATGCTTCAATTATAAGCCTTTAATCATGGAGCACCAATGATCAGTTTGGAATGATAATTTTAATTGGCCGATCAACTTGACATGTCTGCACTAAATCGTGCGTAACTTTTGATTTAGAGTTCAGAATGATACAAATCTAACACCCACCTTAAGCTAGCTCAATTTGATATATTGTGACAAAATATAACATAGAAATAGCTATGACAAAGCCTACAAGTAATCCAATTTATCTCAAATTACGTGGTGCCATGCATAATGCTTCATTTATAAGCATTCACTAAAGGAGCACCAAGTATCAGTTTAACTAGCTGATCGACTTGACAAGTCCGCACTAAACCGTCTTTAACTTTTGATTTAAAGCTCAAAATGACATGAATCCAAAGCCCACGTTAATCTAGCTCAATTTTCCATATTGTGAAATCATTTGAGACTGAAAAAGCTATGATAAAAGCTCCATGTAATCCAATGTATCCCAATCTACGTGATGCCATACATTATGCTTCATTTATAAGCCTTTAATCAAGGAGCACCGATGATCAGTTTAGAATGATAATTTTAACTAGCCGATCAAATTGACATGTCTTCACTAAATCTTCTATAACTTTTGATTTAGAGTTCAAAATATCACGAATCCAACACCCTCGTTAAACTCGCTCAACTTTCTTGTGAAAAAAATGAAGATCAAAATAGCTATGCCAAAGCCTCCAAGTAATCCAATGGATCCCAAACTGCGTGATGCTATGCATTATGTGATTCATTTATACGCCTTTACTGAATGAGCACCAATGAAAAATTTGGAATGATCATTTTAACTAGCTGATCAACTTGACATGTCCGCATTAAATCATGTTTTACTTTTGATTTAGAGCTCAAAAGGACATGATTCCAATGCCCACATTAAGCTAGCTCAATATTGTGACAACATTTGAGACTGAAAGAGGTACGGAAATGTATCCCAAACTGCGTGAAGCGATCCATTATGCTTCATTTATAAACCTTTACTAAAGAGGCACCAATAATCAGTTTAAAATGATCACTTTAACTGAATGATCAACTTGACATGTCTACACTAAATCGTCCGTAACTTTTGATTTAGAGTTCAAAATTACACGAATCTAACGCCCATCTTAAGCTAGCTCAGTTTTCTTTATTGTGACAAATTTAAGACTGAAATAGCTACAATAAAGCCTCAAAGTAATCGAATCTATCACAAACTGCGTGAAGCCATGCATTATCTTCATTTATAAGCCTTTACTCAAGGAACACCAATGATCAGTATAGAATGATCATTTTAACTAGCTGATCAACTTGACATGTCTCTAACTTTTTATATCTAGCTCAAAATGACAAGAACCCAATGCCCACGTTATAAGTTAGCTCAAGTTAAGATATTCTGACAATATTTGAGACTGAAAGAGTTACAACAAAGCCTCCAAGTAATCCAATGGATCCCAAACTACATGATGCCATGCATTATGCTTCATTTATAAGCCTTTTCTCAAGGAGCACCAATGATCACTTAAGAATGACCATTTTAACTGTACAATCAACTTGACATGTCCGCACTAAATCGGCCATAACATTTGATTTAGAGTTCAAAATGACACGAATCCAACGCCCACTTTAAGCTACCTCAATTTTCTATATTGTGAAAAAATTTAAGACCGAAATAGCTACAAAAAAGAGTCCAAGTAATCCAATCAATCGCAAACTACGTGATGCCATGCATTATGCTTCATTTATAAGCCTTTACTCAAGGAGCACCAATGATCAGTTTAGAATAATCATTTTAACTAGGTGATCAACTTGACATGTCCGTACTAAATCGTTTTTAACTTTTGATTTCGAGCTCAAAATGAAATGAATCCAACGCCCACGTTAAGCTCGCTCATTTTTCCATATTGTAACAACATTTGAGACTAGAAGAGATTTTTCCATATTGTAACAACATTTGAGACTAGAAGAGCTACGACTAAGCCTCCAAGTAATCCAATGTATCCCAAACTACGTGATGACATGCATTATGCTTCATTTATAAGCCTTTAATGATGGAGCACCAATAATCAGTTTAGAATGATAATTTTAACTGGCCGATAAACTTGACATGTCCGCAACAAATCATTTGTACCTTTTGATTTAGAGTGAAAAATGACACGAATCCAACACCCACAATAAGCTCCCTCAATTTTCTTATGACAAAATTTAAGATCGAAATAGCTACGACAAAGTCTCCAAGTAATCCAATCTATCCCAAACTGAGTGATGGTATGCATTATGTGCTTCATTTATACGCATTCAATGAGCACCAATGAACAGTTTAGAATGATCATTTTAACTAGCTGATAAACTTGACACGTCTGCATTATATCGTCTTTAACTTTTGATTTATAGCTCAAAATGATATGATTCCAATGCCCACGTTAATCCAGCTCAATTTTCCATATTGTGACAATATTTTAGACCGAAAGAGCTACGATACAGCCTCAAAGTAATCCAAACTATCCCAAACTCCGTGATTCCATGCATTATGCTTCATTTATAAGCTTTTTCTCAAGGAGCACCAATGATCAGTTTAGAACGATCATTTTAACTAGCTGATCAACTTGACATACCCGCACTAAAACGTCTTTAACTTTTGATTTCTAGATCAAAATATCATGAACCCAACGCCCACGTTAAGCTAGATCAATTTTCGATATTCTTAAAACATTTGAGACTGAAAGAGTTATGACAAACCCTCCAAGTAATCCAATGTATCCCAAACTACATGATGCCATGCATTATGCTTCATTTATAAGCCTTTAATCAAGGAGCACCAATGATCACTTTATATTGATCATTTTAACAGTATGATCAAAACTGCGTGATAGATCGGATTACTTGGAGGCTTTGTTGTAGCTATCTCGGTTTTAAATTTTTTCACAATATTGAATATTGAGCTAGCTTAACATGGGCGTTGGATTCGTGCCATTTTGAACTCTAAATCAAAAGTTACGGACGATTTAGTGCGGACATTTCAAGTTGATCAGTTGGTTAAAATGATCATTTTAAATGGATCATTGGTGCTCATTGAGCAATGGTTTATAAATTAAGCATAATGCATGGCATCACTCAGTTTGTGATAGATTGGATCACTTGGAGTCTTTGTTGTAGCGATTTTGGTATTAAATTTTGCCATAATATAGAGAACTGAGCTTGCTTCACGTGGGCGTTTGATTCGGGTCATTCGGAACACTAAATCAAAAGTTACGGACGATTTAGTGTGGATATGTCAAGTGGATCGGCCAGTTAAAATGGACATTCAAAACTGATCATTGGTTCTTCTTGAGCAAAGGCTTATAAATGAAGCATAATGCATGACATTACGCAGTTTGGGATACATTGGATTACTTGGATGCTTTGTCATATCTCTTTTAGTCGCAAATGTTGTAACAATATTGAAAATTAAGCTAGATAAACGTGGACATTGGTTTCATGTCATTTTGAGCTCTAAATGAAATGTTAAACATGGTTTAGTGTGGACATGTCAAGGTTATCAGCTAGTTAAAATGGTCATTCTAAACTGACCATTGGTGCTCATTGAGCAAAGGTTTACAAATGAAGGCTTTGTCATATCTAATTCGGTTTTAAATTTTGTCACAATATAGATTGGATTACTTTAAGGTCTTGTCGTAGCTTTTCAGTCTTAATTTTTGCCATAATATAGAATATTAAGCTACTTTAACGTGGGCGTTGGATTCATGTCATTCTAAACTCTAAATCAAAAGTTACGGACAACTTAGTGCGAACATGTCAAGTTTATCTGTTAGTTAAAATAATCATTCTAAAAAAATCAGTGATTCTACTCGAGTAAAGGCTTATTAAAGCGTAATGCATCACATCACTCAGTTTAGGATAGATTGGTTTACTTTGAGGCTTTGTCTAAATCTTTCAATCTCAAATGTTATAACAATATGGAAAATTGAGCTAGCGTAACGTGGGTATTGGATTCATGTCATTTTGAGCTATAAATCAAAAGTTAAAGATAATTTAGTGCTGGAATGACAAGATGATCAGCTAGTTAAAATGATCATTATAAACTGATCATTTTTGCTCATTGAGCAAAGGTTTACAAATGAAGCAAAATGCATGGAAACACGCAATTTCGGATAGATTGGAATACTTGAAGGCTTTGTCATAGTTATTTTGTTCTTAAATTTTGTCATAATATATAAAATTGTGCTACCTTAATGTGGACATTGGATTCGTGTTATTCTAAACTCTGAATCAAAAGTTAAAGACGATTTAGTGCGGACTTGTCAAGTTGATCGACCAGTTAAATTATTCATTTAAATTAATCACTGGTTCTCATTCAACAAATGTTTACAAATGAGGAATAATGCATGGCACCACGCAGTTTAGGATAGATTGGATTACTTGGAGGCTTTTTCGTTGCTATTTCGTTCTTAAATTATGTCACAATACAGAAACTTGAGCTACCTTAACGTGGGCGTTGGATTCGTGTCATTCCAAACTATAAATAAAAAGTTACAGATGATTTAGTGTGGACATGTAAAGTTGATTGGCAACTTAAAATTATCATTCTGAACTGATTATTGTTGCTCCTTGAGTAAAGACTTATAAATGAAGCATAATGCATGGCATCACACAGTTTAGGATAGATTGGATTACTTTGAGGCTTTGTCTGGTTCATTCAGTCTCAAATTTTGTCACAATGTGTAATGGAAAATTTAGTTATTTAACGTGGGTGTTGGATTCATGTGATTTTGAGCTCTAAATCAAAAGTTAAACACGATTTAGTGCGGCCATGTCAAGTTGATCGACCAGTTAAATTGATCATTTAAACTGATAACTGGTGCTCATTCAGCAAAGGTTTACAAATGAAGAATAATGCATGGCATCACGTAGTTTCGGATAGATTGGATTACTTGGAGGCTTTTTCGTTTATATTTTGGTCTTAAATTTTGTCACAATATAAAAAATAGAGCTAGCTCAAAATGGGAGTTGGATTCGTGTCATTCTGAACTCTAAATCAAAAGTTACGGATGATTTAGTGCGGGATATCAAGTTTATTGGCCAGTTAAAACGATCATTCTGAACTGATCATTGGTGTTCCTTGAGAAAAGGCTTATATATGATGCATAATGCATGGCATCACACAGTTTAGGATAGATTGCAATACTTTGAGGCTTTGTCTAGCTCTTTTAGTCTCAAATGCTGTCACAATATGGAATGGAAATTTTAGCTATTTTAACTTCGGTGTTGGATTCATGTCATTTGGAGCTCTAAATCAAAAGTTAAAGACAATTTAGTGCGGACATATCAAGTTGATTAGTTAGTTCAAATTATCATTCTTCACTGATCGTTGGTGTTGATTAAGCAAAAGTTTACAAATGAAGGATAATGCGTGGCATCACGTATTTTGGGATATATTGGATTATTGGAGGCTTTGTCGTAGCTATATTTGTTTTAAATTTTGTCACAATATAGAAAATTAGTCTATCTTAATGTGTGTGTTGAATTCGTGTCCTTCTGAACTCTAAATAAACGTTACGGACGATTTAGTGTGGAATTATCAAGTTAATCGGCCAGTTAAAATAATTATTTTGAACTGATCATTGGTGCTGCTTGAGTAAAAGCTTATAAATGAAGCATAATGCATGGCATCATGGGGTTTAGTATAGATTGGATTACTTTGAGGCTTTTCTAGCTCTTTTTGTCTTAAATGTTTTCACAATATGGAAAATTGAGCTAGCTTAACGTGGGTGTTGGATTCATGTCCTTTTGATTTCTAAATCAAAAGTTAAAGAAGATTTAGTGCGTACATGTAAAGTTGATCAGCTAGTTAAGATGATCATTCTAAACTCTTATAGCGAAGGTTTACAAATGACGCATAATGCATGACATCATGCAGTTCGGGATAGATTGGATTACATTAAGGCTTTGTCGTAGCTATTTCCATCTTCAATTGGTCTCAACAGAGAAATTTGAGCTAGCTTAACAAGGGCGTTGGATTCATGTGATTCTAAAATTTGAATCAAAAGTTAAAGACGATTTAGTGCATACATGTCAAGTTGATTGGCCAGTTAAATTTATCATTCTAAACTGATCGTTGGTGCTTATTGAGCAAAGGTTTAAGAATAAAGCATAATGCATGGCATCATGCAGTTTTTGATAGATTGGATTACTTGTAGGCTTTGTCGTTGCTATTTTGGACTTAAATTTTGTTACAATATGGAAAATGGAACTAGCTTAACATGAGCATTTGATTCGTGTCATTCCGAAATCTAAATCAAAAGTTACGGATGATTTAGTGTGGACATGTCAAGTTGATCACAAGTTAAAATGATCATTCTAAACATATCATTGTTGCTCCTTGTGTAAAGGATGATAAATGAAGCATAATGAATGGTATCACGCAGTTTAGGATAGATTGGACTACTTTGAGGCTTTAATTGGCTTTTTCGTCACAACCCTTGTCACAATATGGAAAATTGAGCTAGATTAACGTGGGCGTTGGATTCATGCCAATTGAGCTCTAAATAAAAAGTTAAAGACAATTTAGCGCGGATATGTCAAGTTGATCGGCCAATTAAAACGATAACTCTTGACTGATCATTAGTGCTCCTTGAGTAAAGGCTTACAAATGAAACATAATGCATGGCATCACAAAGTTTGGGATACATTGGATTACTTGGAGGCTTTGTCGTAACTATTTCATTTTTAAATTTTGTCACAATATAGAAAAGTGAGCTACCATAGCAGGGGTGAAGGATTTGTGTAATTCTGAAATCTAAATCAATAGTTACGGATGATTTAATGTGGACATGTCAAATTGATCGGGCAGTTAAAATGATCATTTTAAACTGATCATTGCTGCTCCTTGAGTAAAGGCAAATAAATGAATCATAATGCATGGCATCACACAGTTTGGGATACATTGTATCTCAAATTATGTCACAATATTGAAAATTGAGCTAGTTTAACGTGGGTGTTGGACTCGTGCCATTTTGAGTTCTAAATCAAATGTTAAAGACGATTTAGTCCGGATATGTCAAGTTGATCAGCGAGTAAAAATGAACATTCTAAACTGGTCATTGGTGCTCATTGAGCAAAGGTTTACAAATGAAGCATAATGCATTGCATCACACAGGTTGGGATAGATTGGATTACTTTGATGCTTTGTTGTAACTGTTTCGGTAATAAATTTTGTCACAATATAGAGTATTGAGACAGCTTAACGTGGGTGTCGGATTAATGTCATTCTGATCTCTAAATCAGAAGTTATGGACTGTTTAGTACGGACATGATACAAGCCTTGAATCAAGGCCGTAACAGGCGTGGGCTGCTTGGAGAAGATTAGGTGAGAAACTCGACCTTAGGCTTTTGGATAGGGGTTTTCTGGTGAGTAATGGATGGAGAGGTGAAGTGAACCACACAAGGGGTGATGAACCTCGTGATAAATCACAACTTAGAAACTAGGAGGGCTGGTCTCGACTAGGGTTCTAAGCGCACAAGTTTCTTTCAGAGAAAACTTGTAGGAAGAAAGTTCTATCTTTATTAACATCAAAAGGTTGTCGAACTACAATGCTGAAGGAGCCTTATTAATATGCTCGGCAGCTTGACCTTCTAGGGTCGACTCAAAGAAAGAAAAATGGAAAACTTACAAAAGTGCACAAGGAAAAATTACAAAAAGGCAATAGCCGAAAAATGACTTCTACCTAAATTTTTCTTGACTCAAAAATGTAAAACTTCTAATTCCTAAACCTGCAAAATAGAAAAGGCAAGTGTATAATTGAAAACTTGCCATTCTTAACTATCGGCCAAGAAATGGAAGGTGGCCGACCTTGTGGCATGCACGCGCCTAGCTCCTAGTCTTCGACTTGGAGTAGGGTTATGAATCGTTGGGACCTGACCTCTTTTGCCACTAAAGCCCAAGTCTCTGGAGTCCTTTGTAATGTTGAGAAGCCTTTGGACTCTTCCTTGTACTCTTGGCCCAATGCTTCTTGTTGATCATCTTGTAGGAGCTTGTCTACCCACAAACTGAACTTGTGGAAGAGTTCCCTTGTTCTGAACCTTTTCATTGCTCTTGGTGGCACCACTGGTGTAGAGACGTCATCCAGGTTCATGCCTTGAATCTGGTAGCTTAGCTGATCCGATTCCCCTTGTGTTGATGTGGAAATGGTGGTGCAATCGCCAGGATCGGCTGGACTGTGCGAGGAGCTGGTCGAGTTGTCATCGGAGCCGGCCAGGTTGATTCCGGAGCCGGCGGCATCACCAATAGGGCTGGCAGTGTCATCCACATCGCCGCCAGTTGGGCCCGAGGTTTGAGCCTCTACGCTGGAAATGTTGATTGGTCCAGCTCGGCTGGTCGTAGGGCCAACGGAACCGCTTGGGCCGGCAGACTCGCCAAATGGCCCGACTGTCTCGGGCAAGTATTCTGGTCGGCCATTCTGGTCTCTGGGCCATCCGGACGATCTGATGCCCTCATCACCCTTCAGTAGGTTTTTACCTCAAAACTGGCTCATCTGCAAGAAAAGGAGCTAAGTCAGTCACATTGAATGTGTTAGACACATTGAACTCACCTGGAAGCTTGATCCGGTAGGCGTTGTTGTTGATCCTCTCCAGTACTCTGAATGGTTCATCTCCTCTTGGTGGCAGCTTATAACTCCTTAGGTTGGGGAACCTCTCTTGCCTTAGGTGTAACCACACCCAATCGCCGGGTTGGAAAATCATCTCTCTTCTCCCCTTGTTGGCATGAGTCACGTACTGCCCGGTCCTCTTCTCCAAGTTCTCAGCTACCTTCTGGTGTATCTTCTTTAAGAAATCTGCCTTAGATGCTCCATTGAGGTTGGTCATCTCTGCTGGTGGCAGTGGTGTTTGCTCCAAAGGTGATGTAAGATTGAATATCAATCTCACAAGCAGTACGGCCGTGACTCGCAAGACCGAGAATCTCTCTTGGCTTAAGCGGGCAAGGGAACTAAAAGGAGGGAGTTTTGATCGAATCACATGATCAAAGGTGAACCAAGGGAGTTTGAATCTCTCAAACTAACCTGGCCGTGGCTTCAATAGAAAGGAAGTGAATCACACACTTTATTTCTAAAGAACAAGAACAAGACTCAAAGACAAGGCTTTGAAGAAAATACTTTGTATTCAAATTTAATTTCAATGGTGGTCTATCTTTACAATGAGGTCGTGCTGAGCTTATATAGTGCTCCTAGCAATGGTCCTAAACCTAAAAAGGAGAAAAGGAAATCATACATTTAAAATATATGGCTGTTGGCCATTAATGTCTAGTTTGGCCAACAAGGAAAGTGTATATGCTTGTATCTTGAGAGCTTTGGGGCGAATGTAATGTGTCTAGGTACATCCTGGGCTTTGGAAAGTCTTCAATACGTGCCCAAGTTGCAAGGAATAGAGATATTGCAATGTGAACACATTAATTGCACTTCGGTCCATATATGGCAAGTCTTGGAAGAAAGGGATTCGCCTGATCCTCTGGTCGCTGGTGCATGGTAGGTTTATTTTGGGCTTCCTTAGGGCCTTAATAATATCTCCTGGATGCCATGTTTTGGTTTGCAAGTGATTAAACCAGTTGGCCATCTCACTTGCCATAAACGGCTCCAATCGGTTCATTTGAAGGCACGGATGGACCCGCCTGGTCCAAGGCATGTTTGAGCTTCTAGAAGTGCTTAAGGGAGCTCCTAGAAGTACCAAAAAGTCTCCTGGTTGCCAAAAAAACGTTTGGAGACTTTCATATAAGGAAAGTTCCAAATATGGTAAGTTTCGAAAACTCCAATTTGATGTATGGTGCATGACTTGATCTGGCCTTGTTTGGGGTGAGCTCCATGTCGCCGTGTGTCCTCTGTGAGTCAGGATTATAGGCCAGGTTTGATCTTGGCTGGCCGCTTCTTGGTTAAGCTTGGATTCATGAAGATACACCCATGTACCTTTTGTGCGTATTTGGCCGCCTTTGTGTTCCTTGGGCCGGCCAGGCTGGGCAGTTGGCCGGGGGTTGTGCCGATGACCTCATCAAAAGGTGTTTAGGGTTGAAGCTGTAGACCACTTCAAAAGGGGTCTTCTTTGTCGCTGAATGCAGTGCTCGGTTGTACGCAAACTCTATGAATGGCAGGCACTTCACTTGTGTCTTGAGGTTCTTCCCTAGTGTAGTCCTGAGAAGAGGCGACAATGTTCGGTTGACTACTTCAGTTTGGCCATTGGTTTGAGGAAGGCAGGTGGTAGAGAAGAGCAGCTTTGTGCCCAGCTTCCTCCAGAGAGTCCTCCAGAAGTGGCTGAGAAATTTGGTGTCTCTGTCTGACACGATGGTTCTTGGCACTCCATGAAGCCGTACTATCTCCCTGAAGAACAGCTCGTCTGTTTGCGTGGCATCATTAACATTGGCACATGGGATGAAATGTGCTATCTTGGAGAATCGGTCTACCACTACAAAGATAGCATCTTTGTGGTTGATTTTGGGCAGACCTAGAACTAATTCCATGGAAATGTCAACCCATGGATGCGTAGGTATGGGCAGAGGAAAATACAACCCGTGAGGGTGCACTCGGGACTTCACCTTTTTGCAAGTGATGCACCTCGCACAATGGGCTTCTACTGAAATCTTGATGTGTGGCCAGTAGAAGTGCTCCTTGACCACTGCTAGTGTTTTGTCAACACCAAAGTGGCCCATAAGACCTCCTCCATGAGCCTCTCGGGTGATAAGCTCTCGTAGAGATCCTCGTGGTATGCCCAGTCTTCTTTCTCGGAACAAGAACCCATCATGGATGTAGAACTTGCCATGACTCCCTGTGCCTTGCTCCTTGTAGCTCTCAGAAAAGTCAGGATCATCCTTATACAGGTCCTTGATGTGCTCGAATCCTAAGACTTTTGCTTGCATTGTAGATATCAAGGCAAACCTCCTTGACAGTGCATCGGCTACCATATTATCCTTGCCCTTCTTGTACTTGATGACGTAAGGGAAGGTTTCTATAAACTCCATCCACCTGGCATGTCTCCTCCTGAGATTGGTTTCACCTCTGAGGTGTTTGAGAGTTTCGTGATCAGTGTGGATCACAAACTCCTTGAACAACAAGTAATGTCGCCAAGTCTCCAAGGCTCGGACTAGGGCTTAGAGCTCCTTGTTGTAGGTTGGGTAATTCATTGAGGCCCCACCAAACTTCTCACTGAAGTATGCCACTGGCCTTCCTCCTTGGGTTAGCACTGCTCCTATGCCTATTCCAGAGGCATCACACTCCACTTCAAACGTCTTGCTGAAGTCGGGCAGGACTAGTACTGGTGCATGCGTGAGGCTGTCCTTTAAGGCTTGGGATGCCTTCTCTTAAGCTTCTCCCCAGCTGAATCCCACATTCTTCTTCACTATTGCCGTCAGTGGTGAGGCAATGCTGCTGAAATTTGGCACGAATCTCCTGTAGAAGCTGGCCTGGCCTTGGAAGCTTCTCACTTGGCTGATGTTGCTTGGTGTTGGCCATTCTTGTATTGCTCGAATCTTTTCCTCATCAACCTGTAAGCCATGTGAACTTACAACAAATCCTAAGAAAACAAGCTTGTCAGTACAAAAGGTGCACTTCTTGAGATTGGCATAAAACTCTTCTTGTCGAAGGGTTTTAAGTACCATCTCAAGATGTGTAAGGTGTTCCCGTAGGCACTTACTATAAACTAATATATCATCAAAGTAAACCACAACGAACTTACTGATGTACGCCCTAAGAACTTGGTTCATAAGGCGCATGGAGGTGCTTGGGGCATTAGTCAAGCCGAATGGCATGACTGTCCACTCCTAGAGCCCTTGCTTTGTCTTGAAAGCAGTCTTCCACTCATCACCTTCCTTCATTCTGACCTGGTGGTATCCACTTTTGAGGTCTATCTTGGAGAAGACCGTGGCTCCACTCAGCTCATCTAGCATGTCATCCAGCCGTGGTATGGGATGCTGGTACTTGACAGTGATGTTGTTGATTGCTCGGCAGTCTACCCACATTCGCCAAGTCCCATCCTTCTTGAGTACTAGCAGCACTGGTACGGCACCTGGACTGAGGCTCTCTCGAACATAGCGTTTCTCCAGGAGTCCTTGACTTGCTTCTTAAGCTCCCTGGACTCCTCTGGACTCATCCGGTAGGCTAGTCGATTAGGTAAGGCTGCTCTAGGCACGAGGTCGATCTGGTGCTCTATGCCGCGTAGGGGAGGCAAGCCTGCTGCTATCTCCTCAGGGAATACATCCTGGAATTTGTTGAGGAGGGCTGCTACTTCTGAGGTAGCTCTACCTGTTCTTTCTCTACATTCAAGACCTCTGTGAAAACCATTAGTAGCATTAAATCCTTTGAGGCTAAAGCTCACCGGATATGACTAGGTTGAATGAGAATGTAAGATTTAATGAGTTTCTTTTCCTTACTCATTTGCTGTTGAAGTTCATGTACCTGGGCAGGTGTAAGAGGAGCTAGGCTGACCTTTCTCTTGTCATGCACAAATGTGTAGAGAATGTTTCGGCAATCATGCCTTTTCTCCTTGTCAAACTGCCATGGCCTTCCTAGCAGAAGATGGCCAGCTTGCATAGGTACTACATCACAAACTACCTGATCCTGGTATCTGCCCACACTGAATGGTACGGTTACTTTCTCATGGATCTTGAGCTCCACCTTGTCATCGAGCCATCTTAGCCTATATGGTCGGGGGTGCCTTGTCTTCTCTAGACCTAGCTTATCAACCATATATGCACTAGCTACATTAGTGCAAGAACCACCATCTATGATGAGGTTAAATACCTTGCCCTTGGTGGTGCACCGGCTGTGGAATATGTTCTCCCTCTGAATGGTCTCGGAGGGGTCTACCATTGCACTGAGGATACGTCTAGTGACCAGCACTTCCCCCACATCAGGGTACTCAATGCCACCGTATTCTCCTTCTGTTTCATAGTCCTCTTCATCTTGCGACTCATATTCTACAGCTTCCGTGATCAGCATGACCGAGTTGTTTGGGCACTCCCTAGAGATGTGACCGCGGCCCCTACACTTAAAACAAGTGATGTCACGTGATCTCAGAGGGTAAGAAGACTTACTAGGTTCTCTCTGGTCACGGGTTTGCTCGGGAGGCTTGCTCTTCAACAGTGATTCGATCTCTATGCTCTTGCCTTTGTCTACGGGCTTGGTGCCAATGCTTGGTGTCCAAGGTGTCTTAGGCCTGCTGCGTAGGTCTTGGTCCTTACGCCTTATGTGCTGCTCACCCTGAACAGAAAGGTGGAACAACTCTTTGAAGTCGTTGTTGATTTGCCTCTCCACTTTCCGGCTGATCCTTTCTTGCAATCTATTTAAGAATTGAGCCATCAATGCCGCTTCGTCGTCATTGAGCTCCAGCCTGTTCCTTAGCCTTTCTAACTCCTCGTAGTGCTGCTCTACTGATCTTGTGCCCTGTTTAAGAGTACGAAAACGTTGTTGCAAATCCCTATGGAAATAAGGTGGGCTAAACCTTTGCCTCATGAGATCTTTCATGTCGACCCAAGAGTCTACGGGTGATACAAGCCTCGATTCAAGGCTTATATGCGCATGGGCTGTTTGGAGAAGGTTAGGTGAGAAACTCGACCTTAGACTTCTTGCATTGGGGTTTTTGGGTTGGTATTCAATGGAAAGGTGAAGTGAACCACAAGAGGGGTGATGAACCTCATGATAAATCACAAACTTAGAGCTAGGAGGGCTGGTCTCAACTAGATTTTAAGCGCACAAAATTCTTGAGAGAAAACTTGTTGGGAAAAAAGTTCTATCTTTATTAATATCAAAAAGGTTGTCGAACTACAATGCTGGAAGGAGCCTTATTAATATGCTCGACAGCTTGACCTACTAGGGTCGACTCAAATAAGAAAAGAAAAATTTACAAAAGTGCACAAAAGGAAAAGATACAAAAGTGTATAATCAAAAAAGGACCTATTCCTAAAATGTCTTTGACTCAATAAATGTAAATATTCTAGATCCTACCCTGCAAAACAGAAAGAGGCAAATATTCTTATTGAAAACTTACCTTACTTACCTCACGGCCAAGAAATGGAAGGTGGCCGTCCTTGTGGCATGCACGCGCTTTGCTCCTAGTCTTCGACTTGGAGTAGGGTTAGGAATCTTTGGGCCCTGACCTCTCTTGCCACTAAAGCCCAAGTCTCTGATGTTCCTTGTGTTGTTGAGAAGCCTTGGGACTCTTCCTTGCACTTCTGGCCCATTGTCCTTAGTCGATCTTCCTCTAGGAGCTTGTCGACCCATAAGCTGAATTTGTGGAAGAGTGCCCTTGATCTGCTTCTTGTCGTTGCTCCTTGAGGTACCACTGGTGTAGAGACTTCCTCTAGGTGCATGTCATGGAGCTGGTAGCTCATCTGGTCTGAGTTTTGTTGTGTAGAAGTGGAAGTGCGCTTGTACTTGGCTGGATCCGCTGTACCAGCTGGATTGTGCAAGGTACTGGCTGGAATGCCTTCATGATACAAGCCTCGATTCAAGGCTTGGATGCGCGTGGGCTGTTTGTAGAAGATTAGGTGAGAAACTCGACCTTAGGCTTCTGGATAGAGGTTTTCTGGTTGGTAAACGGTGGAAGGGTGAAGTGAACCACACGAGGGGTGATGAACCTCGTGATAAATCACAAACTTAGAGCTAGGAGGGCTGGTCTCAACTAGGTTCTACTTTATTAATAATCAAAAAGGTTGTCGAACTACAATGCTGGAAGGAGCCTTATTAATATGCTCGACAGCTTGACCTACTAGGGTCGACTCAAATAAGAAAAAGGAAAGTTTACAAAAGTGCACAAAAGGAAAAAAATACAAAAGTGTATAACCGAAAAAGGACCTATTCCTAAAATGTTCTTGACTCAAAATGTAAAGCAACTAGATCCTACCCTGCAAAACAAAAAGAGGCATATGTTCGAATGTAAACTTACCTTAACTCACCTCACGGCCAAGAAATGGAAGGTGGCCATCCTTGTGGCATGCACGCGCCTTGCTCCTAGTCTTCGACTTGGAGTAGGGTTAAATATCTTTGGGCCCTGACCTCTCTTGCCACTAAAGCCCAAGTCTCTGATGTTCCTTGTGTTTTTGAGAAGCCTTTGGACTCTAATTTGCTCTTCTGGCCCATTGTCCTTAGCTGCTCTTCCTCTAGAAGCTTGTCAACCCATAAGCTGAATTTGTGGAAGAGTGCTCTTGATCTGCTTCTTGTCATTGCTCCTGGAGGTACCACTGGTGTAGGTACTTCCTCTAAGTGAATGTCCTGGAGCTGGTAGCTCATTTGGTCCGAGTCCTCTTGTGTAGAAGTGGAAGTGTGCGTGTACTCGGCTGGATGGCCTGTACCGGCTGGACTGTGCGCGGTACTGGCCGGAATGACTTCAGGACCGGCCAAGTTCATCCCGGAGTCGGCGGTGTCATCAGGGGGACCGGCGGTGTCATTCACGTCCCCACCAAGTGTGCTGGAAGCTTGGGCCTCTCCGCCGGCGATGTTGACCGGTCTGGTCCTATAGGTCGAAGGTCCGGCGGTACTGTCTGGTCCGGCAGGCACGCCAGATGGTCCTGCTGTCTCGGGCAAGCTTCCTGGTCGGCCAGTCTGGTCACCTGGCTGGATGTACGACCTGATTTCCTCATCATTCCCTCCCTCTTCAGTAGGTTTTGTCCTCAAAACTGGATCATCTGCATGGAAAGGGGCCAAGTCAGTAACATTGAACGTATTCGACACATTAAACTCACCTGGCAGCTCGATCCGGTAGGCGTTGTTGTTGATCCTCTCGAGCACTCTGAATGGTCCATCTCCTATTGGTGCTAGCTTGGAACTCCTTAGGTTTGGGAACCTCTCCTGCCGTAGGTGTAGCCACACCCAATCGCCTGGTTTAAAGATCACCTCCTTTCTTCCCTTGTTGGCATGAGTCACGTACTGTCCGTCCTCTTCTCCAAGTTTTCTGCTACCTTCTGGTGTAACCTCCTTATGAACTCTGCCTTGGATGCTCCGTTGAGGTTGGTCATCTCAGCTGGTGGCAGTGGTGTTTGCTCCAATGGGGTGAGAGGGTTGAAGCCGTATACCACTTCAAATGGGGTCTTCTTGGTTGCTGAGTGCACGGCTCGGTTGTAGGCGAACTCAATGAATGGCAGGCACTCCACCCAAGTCTTTAGGTTTTTCCCTAGTGTTTTTCTGAGAAGAGTTGATAGGGTCCTGTTGACAACTTCAGTTTGGCCATCGGTTTGAGGATGGCAAGTGGTTGAGAAGAGTAGCTTCGTGCCTAGTTTTCTCCAAAGGGTACTCCAGAAATGGCTGAGGAACTTGGTGTCCCTATCTGATACGATGGTCCTTGGCACTCCATGAAGCCGTACTATTTCCCTGAAGAACAGCTCAGCTGTTTGTGTGGCATCATTGACATTGACACATGGGATGAAATGTGCCATCTTGGAGAATCTGTCCACCACTACAAAGATTGCATCTTTGTGGTTGATCTTGGGCAGACCTAGAACAAAATCCATCGAGATGTCCACCCATGGATGTGTTGGTATGGGCAGTGGGAGATACAACCCGTGAGGTTGCACTCGGGACTTTGCCTTCTTGCAAGTAATGCACCTTGCACAATGTGCTTCTACTGTCCTCTTGATGTGTGGCCAGTAGAAGTGCTCCTTGACCACTGCTAGAGTCTTGTCGACACCAAAGTGGCCCATGAGTCCTCCTTCATGAGCTTCTCGGATGATAAGCTCCCTTAGTGAGCCCTGTGGTATGCACAGCCTTCTTTCTTGGAACAAGAATCCCTCATGGATATAGAATTTGCCATGACTCCCTGTGCTACACTCCTTGTAGCTCTCAGCAAGGTCAGGATCATCCTTGTATAGATCGTTGATGTGCTCGAATCCTAGGACCTTTGCCTCCATTGTTGATATCAAGGCAAACCTCCTTGATAGTGCATCGGCTACCACATTATCTTTGCCCTTCTTGTACTTGATGATGTACGGGAAGGTTTCTATGAACTCCATCCACCTGGCATGTCTCCTCTTGAGATTGGTTTGCCCTCTGAGGTGTTTGAGAGTCTTGTGATCAGTGTGGATCACAAACTCCTTGGACAGCAAGTAATGCTGCCAAGTCTCCAATGCTCGGACAAGGGCATAGAGCTCCTTGTCATAAGTGGGGTAGTTCACTGAGGCACCACCTAGTTTCTCACTGAAGTATGCCACTGGTCTCCCTCCTTGAGTTAGCACTGCTCCTATGCCTATTCCAGAGGCATCACACTCCACCTCAAACGTCTTGTTGAAGTCGGGAAGGACTAGCACTGGTGCGTGTGTAAGGCTGTCCTTCAAGGCCTGGAATGCCTTCTCCTGAGCTTCTCCCCAACTGAATCCCACGTTCTTCTTCACTACTGCCGTCAGCGGTGAGGCAATACTGCTGAAGTTGGGCACGAATCTCCTATAGAAGCTGGCCAGTCCGTGGAAGCTCCTTACTTGGCTGATGTTTCTTGGTGTTGGCCATTCTTGTATGGCTCGAATCTTCTCCTCATCAACCTGTAGGCCCTGTGAACTCACAACAAAACCTAAAAAGACAAGCTTATCAGTACAAAGGTGCACTTCTTGAGATTGGCATAAAGCTCTTCTTGTCGAAGGGTTTTAAGGACCATCTCAAGATGTGTGAGGTGTTCCCGTAGGCACTTACTATAAACAAGTATGTCATCAAAATAAACTACCACAAACTTTCTGATGTACGCCCTAAGAACTTGGTTCATAAGAAGCATGAAGGTGCTTGGGGCATTAGTCAAGCCAAATGGCATGACTGTCCACTCATAGAGTCCTTGCTTTGTCTTGAAAGCGGTTTTCCACTCATCACCTTCCTTCATTCTTACCTGGTGGTATCCACTTTTGAGGTCTATCTTGGAGAAGATCGTGGCTCCACTCAGCTCATCTAGCATGTCATCCAGTCGTGGTATTGGATGCATGTACTTGACTGTGATGTTGTTGATGGCTCGGCAGTCCACACACATGCGCCAAGTCCCATCCTTCTTGGGCACTAGTAGCACTGGTACGGCACATGGACTGAGGCTCTCTCGAACATATCCTTTCTCCAAGAGCTCCTTGACTTGTTTCTCAAGCTCCTTGGACTCCTCTGGACTCATCCGGTAGGCTGGACGGTTGGGCAGGGCTGCTCCGGGCACTAGATCAATCTGGTGTTCTATGCCACGTAAAGGAGGCAAGCCTGCTGGTATCTCCTCTGGAAATACATCCTGGAATTTCTTGAGGAGTGTTGCTACTTCATGAGGTAGCTCTACCTGTCCCTGTTCTATACTCAACACTTCCTTGAAAACCATTAGTAACATTAAGTCCTTCGAGGCTAAAGCTCTCCGGACATGACTAGGTTGAATAAGAAAGTTAGACTTGACAAGTTTCTTTTCCTTACTCATTTGGAGTTGTAGCTCATGTACTTGGGCAGGTGTAAGAGGAGCTAGGCTTACCTTTCTCTTGTCATGCATGAAGGTGTAGAGATTGGTTCTGCCATCATGCCTGGTCTCCTTGTCAAACTGCCATGGTCTTCCTAGCAGAAGATGGCCAGCTTGCATGGGCACCACGTCGCACACGACCTGGTCTTGGTACTTGCCCACACTGAATGGCACAGTGACTTGCTCATGAATCTTGAGCTCCACTTTGTCATTAAGCCATCTCAGTCTATATGGTCGAGGATGCCGTGTCCTCTCTAGACCTAGCTTATCAACCATATACGCACTAGCAACGTTAGTGCAAGAACCACCATCTATGATGAGGTTACATACCTTTCCTTTGATGGTGCAATGGCTGTGGAAGATGTTCTCCCTTTGGATGGTCTCTGAAGGATCCACCATTGCACTGAGGATACGTCTAGTGACCAGCACTTCCCCCACATCAGGGTACTCAATGTCACCGCACTCTCCTTCTGGTTCATTGTCCTCTTCATCTTGGGACTCATATTCTCCTGCCTCCGTAATCAGCATGACTCGGTTGTTTGGGCACTCCCTTGAGATGTGTCCACGTCCCCTACACTTGAAACAAGTTATGTCACGTGATCTTTGAGGGTTAGAAGACTTACCAGGCTCTCTCTGGTCACGGGTAGGTTCAGGAGGCTTGCTCTTGAACCTTGGCTCGATCTCTACGCTTTTGCCTTTGTCCACTGTCTTAGGCATGTTGCTTGGTGCCCAAGGTGTCTTAGGCTTGCTGCGGATGTCTTGGCTCTTACGTTTGATGTGCTGTTCAGCTTGCACAGATAGGTGGAACAAGTCCTTGAAGTCGTTGTAGATTTGCCTTTCCACCTTGCAGCTGATCCTTTCTTGGAGTCCATCCAAGAATTGCGCCATCAATGCTTCTTCATCATCATTGAGCTCCAATCTGTTCCTTAACCTCTCGAACTCTTCATAGTACTCCTCTACTGATCTGGTACCCTGCTTAAGAGTACGAAAACGTCGTTGCAAATCCCTATGAAAGTAAGGTGGAACATACCTTTGTCGCATGAGGTCTTTCATGTCGACCCATGAGTCTACGGGTCTCATTCTCTTCCTCCTTCTGTCAGATACCTCACGATCCCACCAGATGAGGGCATTGTCCGTGAGTTGTGCTACTGCCATTGAGACTCTCCTAGTTCCTGGTTGGTTGTAGTGATCAAAGATGTGATCCATTCGCTTCTCCCAATCTAGGTAAGCCTCGGGGTCTACTTTTCCTGCAAAAGTTGGAGGAGTTAGTTTAACATCAGGATGAATTACCCAGTTATAGGTGTGTTCATCTCCATCCTCATGACGTCTAGGAGGCATTCTTGGTCTCTGGTGAAGACCATATGGCTCAAAGCCATCATCTTCTGCCTCTGGTTGCCGTGGAGGTCCTCTCGGCCTATGGTGATAGTTATGAGGTTGCGTGTCCTCATCTCCATCTGGCTGGGGTTCCTCCTGTTCGTGCCGTGTCCTAAGGTACTCAGGACCCTCAGGACGATCTGGCTCAGCTCTCACGTGCCTTATGGCCTGGAATCTTACTGGTCTCTCCACGCGCTCCAACCTCTCGCCTATGGAGGCGAGTTGTGTTTGGAGTGTGGTGAACATGGCCATCATGGCTTCAGCTGCGTCTCTATTCTCTTCTCCCATGTGTGCTACAAAGAAAGAAGACAATTATGGTGCTCCTAAATTATTAGGAGAGTTTTCTTTTTATATGTGGTTTGAAAAAAATGCAAAAAGGAAAAATTCTAAAGAAAGGAAATTCGAAAAAAAGGAAACTTCCTAGACAACTTGTGCTAGCTGTCCAATTCAAATTCTTTTAGTATCTTTTCTATTTTCTTTTTCTTTTCTTTTTGTTTTCTTTTTAATTTAACTTAAAACTAATGGAAATATGAATTAAACAAAAAGGAAAACGTGGATGCAATGCAAAAAGTGAATCTAAACCCTAGTGATACACGTAGGAGGCTAGATGCACTCGGTTTGGAGTTTGAGGTTATTTTTTTGATTTTTCTTGAATGCGACTTAAACTAATGCAAGAACACAAAACAAAACAAGCAAAAGGATAGAAACAACCTGGTTTAGGAGCTTTAAGCTCTGATACCAAAATGATACAAGCCTTGATTCAAGGCTTGGATGCGCGTGGGCTGTTTGTAGAAGATTAGGTGAGAAACTCGACCTTAGGCTTCTGGATAGAGGTTTTCTGGTTGGTAAACGGTGGAAGGGTGAAGTGAACCACACGAGGGGTGATGAACCTCGTGATAAATCACAAACTTAGAGCTAGGAGGGCTGGTCTCAACTAGGTTCTAAGCGCACAAGTCTCTCTTGAGAGAAAGCTCGTAGGGAAAAAGTTCTACTTTATTAATAATCAAAAGGTTGTCGAACTACAATGCTGGAAGGAGCCTTATTAATATGCTCGATAGCTTGACCTACTAGGGTCGACTCAAATAAAGAAAAGGAAAGTTTACAAAAGTGCACAAAGGAAAAGATACAAAAGTGTATAACCGAAAAAGGACCTATTCCTAAAATGTTCTTGACTCAAAAATGTAAAGCAACTAGATCATACCCTGCAAAACAGAAAGAGGCATATATTCGAATGTAAACTTACCTTAACTCACCTCACGGCCAAGAAATGGAAGGTGGCCGTCCTTGTGGCATGCACGCGCCTTGCTCCTAGTCTTCGACTTGGAGTAGGGTTAAATATCTTTGGGCCCTGACCTCTCTTGCCACTAAAGCCCAAGTCTCTGATGTTCCTTGTGTTGTTGAGAAGCCTTTGGACTCTAATTTGCTCTTCTGGCCCATTGTCCTTAGCTGTTCTTCCTCTAGAAGCTTGTCGACCCATAAGCTGAATTTGTGGAAGAGTGCTCTTGATCTGCTTCGTGTCATTGCTCCTGGAGGTACCACTTGTGTAGATACTTCCTCTAAGTGCATGTCCTGGAGCTGGTAGCTCATTTGGTCCGAGTCCTCTTGTGTAGAAGTGGAAGTGTGCGTGTACTCGGCTGGATGGCCTGTACCGGCTGGATTGTGCGTGGTACTGGCCAGAATGACTTCAGGACCGGCCAAGTTGATCCCGGAGTCGGCTGTGTCATCAGGGGGACCGGCGGTGTCATTCTCGTCCCCACCAAGTGTGCCGGAAGCTTGGGCCTCTCCGCCAGCGATGTTGACCGGTCTGGTCCTATAGGTCGAAGGTCCGGCGGTACTGTCTGGTCCGGCAGGCGCGCCAGATGGTCCTGCTGTCTCGGGCAAGCTTCCTGGTCGGCCAGTCTGGTCTCCTGGCTGGATGTACGACCTGATGTCCTCATCATCCCCTCCTTCTTCAGTAGGTTTTGTCCTCAAAAGTTGTTCATCTGCATGGAAAGTGGCTAAGTCAGTTACGTTGAACGTGTTGGACACATTAAACTCACCTCGAAGCTCGATCCGGTAGGCGTTGTTGTTGAACCTCTCAAGCACTCTGAATGGTCCATCTCCTCTTGGTGCTAGCTTGGAACTCCTTAGGTTTGGGAACCTCTCCTGCCGTAGGTGTAGCCACACCCAATCGCCTGGTTGAAAGATCACCTCCTTTCTTCCCTTGTTGGCATGAGTCACATACTGTCCGGTCCTCTTCTCCAAGTTTTCTGCTACCTTCTGGTGTAACTTCCTTATGAACTCTGCCTTGGATGCTCCGTTGAGGTTTGTCATCTCAGCTGGTGCCAGTGGCGTTTGCTCAAATGGTGTCTTCTTGGGTGTTGAGTGCGCGGCTCGGTTGTAAGCGAACTCTATGAATGGCAGGCACTCCACCCAAGTCTTTAGGTTCTTCCCTAGTGTAGTCCTGAGAAGAGTTGATAGTCTCCTGTTGACAACTTCAGTTTGGCCATCGGTTTGAGGATGGCAGGTGGTAGAGAAGAGAAGCTTCGTGCCTAGCTTCCTCCAAAGGGTCCTCCAGAAATGGCTGAGGAACTTGGTGTCCCTGTCTGATACGATGGTCCTTGGCACTCCATGAAGCCGTACTATCTCCTTGAAAAACAGCTCGGCTGTTTGCGTGGCATCATTGACATTGGCACACGGGATGAAGTGTGGCATCTTGGAGAATCTGTCCACCACTACGAAGATTGCATCCTTGTGGTTGATCTTGGGGAGACCTAGAACAAAGTCCATTGAGATGTCCACCCATGGATGTATAGGTAGGGGCAGTGGGAGATACAACCCGTGAGGTTGCACTCGGGACTTTGCCTTCTTGCAAGTGATGCACCTTGCACAATGAACTTCTACTGTCCTCTTGATGTGTGGCCAGTAGAAGTGCTCCGTGACCACTGCTAGAGTCTTGACGACAACAAAGTGGCCCATGAGTCCTCCTCCATGAGCTTCTTGGATGATAAGCTCCCTTAATGATCCTTGTGGTATGCACAGCCTTCTTTCTCGGAACAAGAATCCCTCATGGATGTAAAACTAGCCATGACTCCCTGTGCCACACTCTTTGTAGCTCTCAGCAAAGTCAGGATCATCCTTGTATAGGTCCTTGATGTGCTTGAACCCTAGGAACTTTTCCTCCATGGTTGATATCAAGGAAAACCTCCTTGATAGTGCATCGGCTACCACATTGTCTTTGCCCTTCTTGTACTTGATGATGTACGGGAAGGTCTCTATGAACTCCATCCACCTGGCATGTCTTCTCTTGAGATTGGTTTGCCCTCTGAGGTGTTTAAGAGTCTCATGATCAGTGTGGATCACAAACTCCTTGGACAGTAAGTAATGATGCCAAGTCTCCAATGCTCGGACAAGGGCATAAAGCTCCTTGTCAAAAGTGGGGTAGTTCAGTGAGGCACCACCTAGCTTCTCACTGAAGTATGCCACTGGTCTCCCTCCTTGGGTTAGCACTGCTCATATGCCAATTCCAGAGGCATCACACTCCACTTCAAATGTCTTGTTGAAGTCGGGCAGGACTAGCACTGGTGCTTGTGTAAGGCTGTCCTTCAAGGTCTGGAATGCCTTCTCCTGAGCTTCTCCCCAGCTGAATCCCACGTTCTTCTTCACTACTGCCGTCAATGGTGAGGCAATATTGTTGAAGTTGGGCACGAATCTCCTATAGAAGCTGGCCAGTCCGTGGAAGCTCCTTACTTGGCTGATGTTGCCTGGTGTTGGCCATTCTTGTATGGCTCGAATCTTCTCTTCATCAACCTGTAGGCCCTGTGAACTTACAACAAAACCTAAAATGACAAGTTTATCAGTACAAAAGATGCACTTCTTGATATTGGCATAAAGCTCTTCTTGTCGAAGGGTTTTAAGTACCATCTCAAGATGTGTGAGGTGTTCCCGTAGGCACATACTATAAACTAGTATATCATCAAAGTAAACTACTACAAACTTACTGATGTACGCCCTAAGAACTTGGTTCATAAGGCGCATGAAGGTGCTTGGGGCATTAGTCAAGCCAAATGGCATGACTTTCCACTCGTAGAGCCCTTGCTTTGGCTTGAAAGCAGTCTTCCATTCATCACCTTCCTTCATCCTGACCTGGTGGTATCCACTCTTGAGGTCTATCTTGGAGAAGACCGTGGCTCCACTCAGCTCATCTAGCATGTCATCCAGCCGTGGTATTGGATGCCGGTACTTGACAGTGATGTTGTTGATTGCTTGGCAGTACACGCACATGCACCAAGTCCCATCCTTCTTGGGAACTAGTAGCACTGGTACGGCACATGGACTGAGGCTCTCTCGAACATAGCCTTTCTCCAGGAGCTCCTTGACTTTCTTCTCAAGCTCCTTGGACTCTTCTGGACTCATCCGGTAGGCTGGCCGGTTGGGAAGGGCTGCTCCGGGCACTAGATCGATCTGGTGTTCTATGCCACGTAAAGGAGGCAAGCCTGCTGGTATCTGCTCTGGAAACACATCCTGGAACTTGTTGAGGAGAGTTGCTACTTCAGGAGGTAGCTCTACCTGTTCCTGTTCTATACTCAAGATTTCTTTGTAGACCATTAGTAACATTAAATCCTTCAAGACTAAAGCCCTCCGGACATGGCTTGGTTGAATAAGAAAATTAGACTTGATAAGTTTCATTTTCTTACTCATTTGGAGTTGTAGCTCGTGTACCTGGGCAGGTGTAAGAGGAGCCAAGCTGACCTTTCTTTTGTCATGCACAAAAGTGTAGAGATTGGTTCGGCTATCATGCCTGGTCTCTTTGTCAAACTGCCATGGCCTTCCTAGCAGAAGATGGCCAGCTTGCATGGGCACCACGTCGCACACGACTTGGTCTTGGTACTTGCCCACACTGAATGGCACAGTGACTTGTTCATGGATCTTGAGCTCCACTTTGTCATCCAGCCATCTCAGTCTATATGGTCGAGGATGCCTTGTCTTCTCTAGACATAGCTTATCAACCATATATGCACTTGCAACGTTAGTGCAAGAACCACCATCTATGATGAGGTTACATACCTTGCCCTTGATGGTGCAACGGCTGTGGAAGATGTTCTCCTTCTGGATGGTCTCTGAAGGATCCACCATTGCACTGAGGATGCGTCTAGTGACCAGCACTTCCCCCACATCAGGGTACTCAATGTCACCATATTCCTCTTCTGGTTCATAGTCCTCTTCATCTTGGGACTCATATTCTCGAGCCTCCGTAATCAGCATGACCCAGTTGTTTGGGCACTCCCTTGAGATGTGTCCATAACCCCTACACTTGAAACAAGTGATGTCACGTGATCTTTGACGGTTAGAAGACTTACCAGGCTCTCTCTGGTCACGGGTGGGTTCAGGAGGCTTGCTCTTGAACCTTGACTCAATCTCTATGCTCTTGCCTTTGTCTACGAGCTTGGGCATGTTGCTCGGTACCCAAGGTGTCTTACGCTTGCTGCGGATGTCTTGGCTCTTACGTTTGATGTGCTGCTCAGCCTGGACAGATAGGTGGAACAAGTCTTTGAAGTCATTGTAGATTTGCCTTTCCACCTTGCGGCTGATCCTTTCTTGGTGTCCATCCAAGAATTGTGCCATCAATGCTTCTTCATCATCATTGAGCTCAAATCTGTTCCTTAGATTCTCGAACTCTTCATAGTACTCCTCTACTGATCTAGTACCCTGCTTAAGAGTACGAAAACGACGTTGCAAGTCCCTATGAAAGTAAGGTGGAACAAACGTTTGTCGCATGACGTCTTTCATGTTTGACCCATGAGTCTATGGGCCTCATTCTCTTCCTCCTTCTGTCAGATACCTCACGATCCCACCAGATGAGGGCATTGTCTGTGAGTTGTGCTACTGCCATTGAGACTCTCCTAGGCCCTGGTTGGTTGTAATGATCAAAGATATGATCCATTCTTCTTTCCCAATCTAGGTAAGCCTCGGGGTCTACTTTTCCTGCAAAACAAGGAGGAGTTAGCTTAACATCAGGATGAGTTACCCGGTTGTAGGCGTGTTCATCTCCATCCTCATGATGTCTAGGAGGCATCCTTGGTCTCTGGTGAAGACCATATGGCTCGAAGCCATCATCTTCTGCCTCTGGTTGCCACGGAGGTCCTCTCGGCCTATGGTGATAGTTATGAGGTTGTGTGTCCTCATCTCCATCTGGCTGGGGTTCCTCCTGTTCGTGCCGTGTCCTGAGGTGCTCAGGACCCTCAGGACGGTCTTGCTCAGCTCTCACGTTCCTTATGGCCTGGAATCTCACAGGCCTCTCCACGCGCTCCAATCTCTCGCCTATGGATGCGAGTTGTGTTTGGAATGTGGTGAACATGGCCATCATGGCCTCACTGCATCTCTATTTTCTTCTCCCATTGCATACTACAAGGAAGAAAACAAGTTATGCTACTCCTAAATTGTTAGGAGGGTTCTCTTTTTATAAGGGATTCGAAAAAAATGCAAAAGGAAAATTCTAAGGAATGGAAAATTCGAATAAAAGGAAAAAGGAAACTTTCTTGACAACTATTGCTAGCTGTCCAATTCAAAATCTTTTGGTATTTTTCCTATTTTCTTTTCTTTTCTTTTTCTTTTCTTTTTAATTTAACTTAAAAATAATGTAAATATGAATTAAACAAAAAAGAAAACGTGAATGGCAATGCAAAAGTGAATCTAAACACTAGTGATACACGTAAAAGGCTAGATGCACTCAGTTTGGAGTTTGATGTTATTTTTTTTTATTTTTCTTGAATGCGACTTAAACTAATGCAAGAACTAAAAACAAAACAAGCTAAAGGATAGAAACAACCTGGTTTAGGAGCTTTAAGCTCTGATATCAAAATGATACAAGCCTCGATTCAAGGCTTGGATGCACGTGGGCTGTTGGGAGAAGATTAGGTGAGAAAATCAGCCTTAGGCTTCTGGATGGGGGTTTTGTGGTTGGTAAAAGATGGAAGGGTGAAGTGAACCACACGATGGGTGATGAACCTCGTGATAAATCACAAACTTAGAGCTAGGAGGGCTGGTCTCAACTAGGTTCTAAGCGCACAAGTCTCTTGAGAGAATAACGTTTTGAAAGAAAATTTGATCTTTATTAATATCAAAAAAGGTTGTCGAACTACAATGCTGGAAGGAGCCTTCTTAATATGCTCGAAAGCTTGACCTTCTAGGGTCGACTCAAATAAGAAAAGGAAAACTTACAAAAGTGCACAAAAGGAAAAGATACAAAAGTGTATAATCCAAAAAGGACCTATTCCTTAAATGTCTTTGACTCAATAAAAGTAAATATTCTAGATCCTACCCTGCAAAACAGAAAGAGGCATATATTCGAATTGAAACTTACCTTAACTTACCTCATGGTCAAGAAATGGAAGGTGGCCGTCCTTGTGGCATGCACGCGCCTTGCTCCTAGTCTTCGACTTGGAGTAGGGTTAAGAATCTTTGGGCCCTGACCTCTCTTGCCACTAAAGCGCACGTCTCTGATGTCCCTTGTGTTGTTGAGAAGCCATTGGACTCTTCCTTGCACTTCTGGCCCATTTTCCTTAGTCGATCTTCCTCTAGGAGCTTGTCAACCCATAAGCTGAATTTGTGGAAGAGTGCCCTTGATCTGCTTCTTGTCATTGCTCATTGAGGTACCACTGGTGTAGAGACTTCCTCTAGGTGCATGTCCTGGAGCTGGTAGCTCATTTGGTCCCAGTCGTCTTGTGTAGAAGTGGAAATGCGCGTGTACTCGGCTGGATCGGCTGTACCGGCTGGATTGTGCGAGGTACTGGCCGGAATGCCTTCAGGACAGGCCAAGTTGATACCGGAGTTGGTGGCATCACCAGGGGGACCGGCGGTGTCATCCACGTCGCCACCAAGTGTGCCGGAAGCTGGTTGCTCTCGTCCTTGTGGTCGAGGGTCCGGCGGTACTGCTTGGGCCGGCAGGCGTGCCAGATGGTCCTGCTGTCTCGGGAAAGCTTCCTGGTCGGCCAGTCTGGTCTCCTGGCTGGATGTACGACCTGATGTCCTCATCACCGACCTTTTGGCATCCACGTGCCTAGCTCCTAGTCTTCGACTTGGAGTAGGGTTATGAACGTTGGGCCCTGACCTCTTTTGCCACTAAAGCCCAAGTCTCTGGAGTCCTTTGTATTGTTGAGAACCCATTGAACTCTTCCTTGTACTCTTGGCCCAATGTTCCTTGTCGATCATCTTCTAGGAGCTTGTCTACCCACAAACTGAACTTGTGGAAGAGTGCCCTTGTTCTGCTCCTTTTCATTGCTCCTGGTGCCACCACTGGTGTAGAGACTTCATCCAGGTTCATGCCTTGAAGCTGGTAGCTTAGCTGATCCGAGTCCCCTTGTGTTGATGTGGAAATGGTGGTGCAATCGGCTGGATCGGCTGGACTGTGCGAGGAGCTGGCTGAGTTGTCATCAGAGCCGGCCAGGTTGATTCCAGAGCTGGTGGCATCACCAATTGGGCCGGCAGTGTGATCCACGTCGCCACCATTTAGGCCGGAGGTTTGGGCCTCTCCACCGGAAATGTTGATCTGTCCGGCCTGGCTTGTTGTAGGGCCAGCGGTACCGCTTGAGCCGGCAGACGCGCCAAATGGCTCGACTGTCTCGGGCAAGTATTCTGGTTGGCCATTCGGATCTCCGGGCTGGCCAGACGATCTGATGTCCTCATCACCCTTCATTAGGTTTTGACCTCAAAACTGACACATCTACAAGGAAAGGAGCTAATTCAGTCACATTGAATGTGTTAGACACACTGAACTCACCTAGAAGCTCGATCCAGTAGGCGTTGTTGTTGATCCTCCCCAGTACTCTGAATGGTCCATCTCCTCTTGGGACCAGCTTGGAACTCCTCAGGTTGGTGAACCTATCTTGCCCTAGGTATAGCCACACCCAATTGCCTGGTTTGAAAATCATCTCTCTTCTCCCCTTGTTTTGGTCAGTCACGTACTGCCCCGTCCCCTTCTCCAAGTTCTCTGCTACCTTCTGGTGTATCTTCTTTATGAACTCTGCCTTAGATGCTCCGTTGAGGTTGGTCATCTCTGCTGGTGGCAGTGGTGTTTGCACTAAAGGTGTTTGAGGGTTGAAGCCGTAGACCACTTGAAAAGGGGTCTTCTTTGTGGTTGAATGCACTGCTCGGTTGTACGCGAACTCTATGACTGGCAGGCACTCCACCCATGTCTTGATGTTCTTCCCTAGTGTAGTCCTGAGAAGAGTCGACAATGTTCGGTTGACTACTTTAGTTTGGCCATTGGTTTGAGAAGGGCAGGTGGTAGAGAAGAGAAGCTTTGTGCCCAGCTTCCTCCAGAGGGTCCTCCAGAAGTGGCTGAGAAATTTGGTGTCTTTTTCTGATACGATGGTTCTTGGCACTCCGTGAAGCTGTACTATCTCCCTGAAGAACAGCTCGGCTGTTTGTGTGGCATCATTGACATTGGCACATGGGATGAAATGTGCCATCTTGGAGAATTGGTCTACCACTACAAAGATAGCATCTTTGTGGTTGATTTTGGGCAGACCTAGAACGAAGACGACGGAAATGTCCACCCATGGATGCGTAGGTATGGGCAGAGGAAGATACAACCCATGAGGGTGCACTCGGGACTTTGCCTTTTTGCAAGTGATGCACCTCCCACAATGGGCTTCTACTGAAATCTTGATGTGTGGCCAGTAGAAGTGCTCCTTGACCACTGCTAGTGTTTTGTCAACACCAAAGTGGCCCATAAGACCTCCTCCATGAGCCTCTCGTGTGATAAGCTCTCGTAGAGATCCTTGTGGCATGCACAGTCTTCTTTTTCGGAACAAGAACCCATCATGGATGTAGAACTTGCCATGACTCCCTGTGGCACACTCCTTGTAGCTCTCAGAAAAGTCTGGATCATCCTTATACAAGTCCTTGATGTGCTCGAATCCTAAAACATTTGCTTCCATTGTAGATATCAAGGCAAACCTCCTTGATAGTGCATCGGATACCACATTATCCTTACCCTTCTTGTACTTGATGATGTAAGAGAAGGTTTCTATAACTCCGTCAACCTGGCATGTCTCCTCTTGAGATTGGTTTGCCCTCTGAGGTGTTTGAGAGTCTCGTGATCAGTGTGGATCACAAACACCTTGGACAACAAGCAATGTTGCCAAGTCTCCAAGGCTCGGACTAGGGCATAGAGCTCTTTGTCATAGGTGGGGTAATTCAGTGATGCCCCACCTAACTTCTCACTGAAGTATTCCCCTGGCCTTCCAAGTTGGGTTAGCACTGCTCCTATGCCTATTCCAGAGACATCACACTCCACTTCAAACGTCTTGCTGAAGTCGGGCAGGACTAGTACTGGTGCATGCGTGAGGCTGTCTTTCAAGGCCTGGAATGCCTTCTCTTGAGCTTCTCCCCAGTTTAATCCCACATTCTTCTTCACCACTGCCATCAGTGGTGAAGCAATGCTGCTGAAGTTTGGCACGAATCTCCTGTAGAAGCTGGCCAGGCCGTGGAAGCTTCTCACTTGGCTGATTTTGCTCGGTGTTGGCCATTCTTGTATGGCTGGAATATTTTCCTCATCAACCTGTAAGACCTGTGAACTTACAACAAAGCCTAAGAAAACAAGCTTGTCAGTACAAAAGGTGCACTTCTTGAGATTTGCATAAAGCTCTTCTTGTCGAAGGGTTTTAAGTACCATCTCAAAATGTGTAAGGTGTTCCCGTAGTCACTTACTATAAACTAATATATCATCAAAGTAAACCACTATTGATGTACGCCCTAAGAACTTGGTTCATAAGGCGCATGAAGGTGCTTGGGGCATTTGTCAAGCCGAATGACATGACTGTCCACTCGTAGAGCCCTTGCTTTGTCTTGAAAGCAGTCTTCCACTCATCACCTTACTTCATTCTGACCTGGTGGTATCCACTCTTGAGGTCTATCTTGGAGAAGACCGTGGCTCCACGCAGCTCATCTAGCATGCCATCCAGCCGTGGTATGGGATGCAGGTACTTGACTGTGATGTTGTTGATTGCTCGGCAGTCTATGCATATTCACCAAGTCCCATCCTTCTTGGGTACTAGCAGCACTGGTACGGCACATGGACTGAGGCTCTCTCGAACATAGCCTTTCTACAGGAGTTCCTTGACTTGCTTCTCAGGCTCCCTAGACTCCTCTGGACTCATCCGGTAGGCTGGTCGATTAGGTAAGGCTGCTCCAGGCACGAGGTCGATCTGGTGCTCTATGCCGCGTAGGGGAGGCAAGCCTGTTGAGGAGGTCTGCTACTTCAAGAGGTAGCTCTACCTGTTCTTTCTCTAAATGAAAAATTTAAGACTGAAATAACTATGATAGAGCCTCTAAGTGATCTAATCTATCCAATACTGCGTGATGCCATGCATTATGCTTCATTTGTAAACTTTTGCCCAATGAACACCAATTATTAGTTTAGAATCATCAATTTATTAGGCCGATCAACTTAACATGACCGCACTAAATCGTCTTTCATTTTTCATTGAGAGTTTATAACGACACGAATCTAATGCCCAAGTAATGCTAACTTAATTTTCTATATTGTGACGAAATTTAACACCAAAATATCTAGGACAAACCCTCCAAGTAATGTCATGCATTATGCTTCATTTATACACCTTTACTCAAGGATCACCAATGATCAGTTTAGAATGATCATTTTAACTAGCTGATAAAATTGACATGTTCACACTAAATCGTCTTTAACTTTTAATTTAGAGCTCAAAATGACATGAATCCAACACCCACGTTAAGCTAACTCAATTTTCTATATTGTGACAAAAATTAAGACTGAAATAGCTATGACAAAGCCTCCAAGTAATCTAATCTATCCCGAAATGTGTGATGCCATGCAATATGCTTCATTTGTAAACACTTGTTCAATGAGCACCAATAATCAATTTAGAATGATCAATTTAACTGGTCAATAACCTTGACATGTATGCACTAGATCGACTTTAACTTCAGAGCTCATAATGACATGAATCCAACGCCCACGTTAAGCTAGCTCAAATTTTTTATAGTGTGACAAAATTAAAACTGAAATTGCTACGACAAAGCCTCCAAGTAATCCAATCTATCCCAAACTTCATGATGGTATGCATTATGTTTCATTTGTAAATCTATGCTCAATAAGCACTAGTGATCAGTGTAGAAAGATCACTTTAATACCCGATAAACATGACATGTGTGCACTAAATCGTCTTTAACTCTTGATTGAATGTTCAGAATGACACAAATCCAATGCCCAAGTTAACCTAGCTCAATTTTCTATACTTTACAAAACTTTAAGACCAAAATAGATGAAAAAATCTCCAAGTAATCCAATCTATCCCAAACTACGTGATGCCATGCATCAGGCTTCATTTGTAAACCTTTGCTCAATAAGTACCAATTATCAGTTTAGAATGATCTATTTTACTGCCTAAATAGCTACGACAAAGCTTCCAAGTGATCGAATATATACAAAACTGCGTGATGCCATGCCTTATGCTTCATGAATACGCCTTTACTCAAGGATCTCCAATGATCAGTTTAGAATGATCATTTTAACTAGATAAACAACTTGATATGTAAATTGTATTTAACTTTTGATTTAAAGTTCATAATGACATGAATGAACGCCCACATTGAGCTACCTCAAATTTCTATATTGTGACAACATATGAGACTGAAAGAACTAGGCAACGCGTCAAAGTAATCCAATTAATCCTAAATTTCGTGATACCATGCATTATGCTTCATTTATTCGCCATTACTCAAGGATCACCAATGATCAGTTTAGAATGATCATTTTAACTAGCTGATCAACTTGACCTGTAAATCGTCTTTAACTTTTGATTAAGAGTTCAGAATGACATGACTGAACGCCCACATTAAGCTACCTGAGTTTTCTATATTGTGACAACATATGAGGCTGAAAGAGCTAGGCAATGCCTCAAAGTAATCCAATTTAGCCTAAATTGTGTTATGCCATGCATTATGCTTCATTTATAAGCCTTTACTTAAGGGGCATCAATGATCAGCTAGAATGATCATTTTAACTGGCCGATCAACTTGACATGTCTACCTTAAATCATCTGTACCTTTTGATTTAGAGTTCAGAATGACACGAATCCAACGCTCACGTTAAGGTAGCTCAATTTTTTATATTGTAATAAAGTTTAAGAGTAAGATAGCTAAGATAAAGCATCCAATCTATCCCAAAATACGTGATGCTATGCATTATGCTTCATTTGTAAACCTTTGCTCAATGAGCACCAGTGATCACTTTAGATAGATCAATTTAACTGGCCGATCAACATGACATGTGCGCAGTAAATAGTCTTTAACTTTTGATTGAGAGTTCAGAATAACAGGAATCCAACGCCACCGTTAATCTAGCTCAATTTTCTATATTGTGACAACATATATGACCGAAATAGCTACTACAAAGCCTTGAAATATTCCAATACATCACAAACTGTGTGATGCCATGCATTATGCTTCATTTGTCAACCTGTGCCCAATGAGCACCACTTATCAGTTTAGAATGATCAATTTAAATAGCCATCAACTTGACATGTCCGCAGTGAATCGTCTTTAACTTTTGATTCAGAGCTTAGAATGACAGGAATCCAATGCCCAAGTAAAGCTAGCTCAATTTTCTATATTGTGAGAAAATTTAATACTGAAATAACTAAGAAAAGCCTCCAAGTGATCTAATATATTCAAGCTGTGTGATGCCATGCATTATGCTTCATTTATACGTGTTTACTCATGGATCATCAGTTTAGAATGATCATTTTAACTAGCTGATCAACTTGACATGTCCGCACTAAATTGTCTTTAACTTATGATTTAGATTTTAGACTGATATGAATCTAACGCCCACATTAACCTATCTTAATTTTCTATATTGTGACAAAATAACCCAATCTATCCTAAATTGCGTGATGCAATGCATTATGCTTCATTTGTAAACCTTTGCTCAATGAGCAAAATTTTTCATTTTATAATGATCAATTTAACTACCCGATCAACTCGACATTTCCGCACTAAATCGTCTTTAGATTTTGATTCAGAGTTTAGAATGAAAAGAATCCAACGCCCAAGTAAAGTTAGTTCAATTTTCTATTTTGTGATAAAATATAAAACCAAAACAGCTACGACAAAACCTCCAAGTGATTGAATATATCCCAAACTGCGTGATGCCATGCATTACACTTCATTTAAGCCCCTTTACTCAAGGATCTCCAATGATCAGTTTAGAATGATCATTTTATCTAGCTGATCAACTTGACATTTAAATCGTCTTAACCTTTTGATTTATGGTTCAGAATGACATGAATGAACGCCCACATTAAGCTTTATCAATTTCCTATATTGTGACAACATATGAGACTGAAAGGCCTAGGCAATGTCTCTATGTAATCCAATTTATCCTAAATTTCCATATGTCATGCATTATGCTTCATTTATAAGCCTTTAATTAAGGAGCCAGTGATCAGTTTAGAATGATCATTTTAACTGGCCAATCAACATGACATGTCCCCGAAAAATCATCTGCAACTTTTGATTTAGAGTTCAGAATGACACGAATCCAACGCCCATGTTAAGCTAGCCTAATTTTTTATATTCTAACACAATTTAAGAGTAAGATAGCTACGACAAAGCATCCGAGTAATCCAATCTATCCCAAACTACATGATGCTATGCGCATGGTGCTTCATTTGTAAATCTTTCCTCAATGAGCACCAATGATTAGTTTAGAAATATCAATTTAATTGGCCTATAAACGTGAAATGTGCGCACTAAATTGTCCTTAACTTTTGATTGAGAGTTCAGAATAACAGGAATCCAACACTCACATTAAGCTAGCTTAACTTTCTATACTGTGACAAAATTTATGACCGAAATAGCTACTACAAAGCCTTCAAATAATCCAATCTATCCCAAACTGCGTGATGCCATGCATTATGCTTCAAATGTCAATGTTTGGTCAATGAGCACTAATTATCAATTTAGAATTATCAATTTAACTGGCCGATTAACTTGATATGTCCACATTGAATCGTCCTTAACTTTTGATTCAGAGTTTAGAATGACAAGAATCCAACGACCCAGTAAAGCTAGCTCAATTTTCTATTTTGTCACAAAATTTAATATTGAAATAGCTACAACAAAGGCTCCAAGTGATCTAATCTATCCCAAAATGTGTGATGCCATGCAATATGCTTCATTTGTAAACCTTTGCTTAAGGATGACCCCAATGATAAGTTTAGAATGATCATTTTAACTAGCTGATGAAGTTGACGTGTTTACACTAAATCGTCTTTAACTTTTGATTTATAGCTCAAAATGACATGAATCGAACGCCGACGTTAAGCTAACTCAATCTTTCCATTTTGTGACAAAATTTAAGACCAAAGTAGCTATAAAAAAGAATCAAAGTAAGCCAATATATCCCAAACTGCGTGATTCCATGCATTATGCTTCATTTATACGCCTTTTACTCAAGGATCACCAATAATCAGTTTAGAATGATCATTTGAACTAGGTGATCAACTAGAAATGTCCGTACCAAATCGTCTATAACTTTTGATTTAGAGTTCAGAATGACATGAATGAACGCCCATATTCAGCTACCTCAATTTTCTATTTTGTGAAAATATATGAGATTGAATTAGCAAGGAAATGCCTAAAAGTAATCCAATCTATCCTAAGCTGCGTGATGCCATGCATTATGCTTCATTTATGAGCACCAATTATTAGTTTAGAATGATCAATTTAACTGGCATATCAACTTGACATGTCCGCACTAAATCATCTTTAACTTTTAATTCAGAGTTTATAATGACACAAATCCAACACCCAAGTAATGCTCGCTCAATTTTCTATATTGTGACAAAAATTAAGACCAAAATAGCTATGACAAAGCCTCCAAGAAATCCAATCTATCCCACACTGCGTGATGTGATGCATTATATTTCGTTTCTACGCCTTTATTCAAGGATCACCATTGATCAGTTTAGAAGGATCATTTAAACTACTTGATGAAGTTGACATCTTTCCACTAAATCATTTTTAACTTTTGATTTAGAGCTCAAAATGACAGGAATCAAGCCCACATTAAGGTAGCTCAATTTTTCCATATTGTAACAAAATTTACGACCGAAGTAGATATAACAAAGCGTCAAATTGATCCAATCTATCCCAAACTGCATGATTCCATGCATTATGCTTCATTTGTAAACCTTTGCTCAACGATCACCAATGATCATTTTAGAATGATCATTTTAACTAGCTGATCAACTTGACATGTCTGCGCTAAATCGTCTTGAACTTTTGATTTAGAGCTCAAAATGACATGAATCCAACGCCCACGTTAAGCTAGTTCAATTTTCCATATTATAGCAACATGTGAGACTGAAAGAGGAAAAGTCTCAAAGCAATCCAATCTATACTAAATTGCGTGATGCAATGGATTATGCTTCATATATAAGCCTTTACTCAAGGAGCACCAATGATCAGTTTGGAATGATCATTTTAACTGCCGTTCAACTTGACATGTATGCACTAAATCATCTGTAGCTTTTGATTAAGATTCAGAATGACACGAATCCAACGTCCACGTTAAGATAGCTAGATTTTCTATATTGTGTCAAAATTTAAGACTGAAATAGCTACCACAAAGCCACCAAGTAATTCAATCTATCCCAAATTGTGTGATATTATGCATTATGCTTCATTTGTAAACCTTTGCTCAATGAGCAAGAGTGATCATTTTAGAAAAATCAATTTAACTGGCCGATCAACATGACATGTGCACACTAAATCGTCTGTAACTTTTGATTCAGAGTTTGGAATGACCCGAATCAAATGTCGACATCTTAAGCTATCTCAATTTTTTATATTGTGATAAAATATAAGACAGAAATAGGTACTACAAAGTCTCAAAGTAATCCAATCTATCCCAAACTCTGTGATGCCATGCATTATGCTTCACTTGTAAACCTTTGCATAATGAGCACCAATAATCAGTTTAGAATGATCATTTTAAATGGCCAATCAACTTGACATATCCGCACTAAGTCATCCCTAACTTTTTATTTAGAGTTCAGAATATCACGAATCATACGCCCACATTAAGCTAACTCAATTTTCTATATTATGACAAAATTTAAGACTGAAATAGCTACGACAAAGCCACCAAGTAATTCAATCTATCCCAAATTGTGTGATATTATGCATTATGCTTCATTTGTAAACCTTTGCTCAATGAGCACGAGTGATCATTTTAGAAAAATCAATTTAACTGGCCGATCAACATGACATGTGCACACTAAATCGTCTGTAACTTTTGATTCAGAGTTTGGAATGACCCGAATCAAATGCCGACATCTTAAGCTATCTCAATTTTTTATATTGTGACAAAATATAAGACAGAAATAGGTACTACAAAGTCTCAAAGTAATCCAATCTATCCCAAACTGTGTGATGCCATGCATTATGCTTCACTTGTAAACCTTTGCATAATGAGACCCAATAATCAGTTTAGAATGATCATTTTAAATGGCCAATCAACTTGACATATCCGCACTAAGTCATCCCTAACTTTTTATTTAGAGTTCAGAATATCACAAATCATACGCCCACATTAAGCTAACTCAATTTTCTATATTATGACAAAATTTAAGACTGAAATAGCTATGACAAAGCATCCAAATAATCTAATCTATCCCAAACTGCGTGATTCCATGCATTATGCTTCAGTTTATAAACCTTTACACAAGGATCACCAATGATAAGTTTAGAATGATCATTTTAACTAGCCGATCAACTTGACACGTCCGCGCTAAATCATCTTAAACTTTTGATTTAGAGCTCAAAATGACATGAATCCAATGCCCACATTAAACTAGTTCAATTTCCATATTGTTACAGCATTTGAGACTGAAAGAGCTAGGCAAAGCCTCAAAGTAATCCAATTTATCCTAAACTGCGTGATGCCATGCATTATGCTTCAGATATAAGCCTTTACTCAAGGAGCACCAATGATCACTTTAGAACGATCATTTTAACTGACCGATCAACTTCACATGTCCGCACTAAATCAACTGTAACTTTTGATTTAAGGTTCAGAATGACACGAATTTAATGCCCATGTTAAGCTAGCTCAATTTTCTATATTATAACATAATTTAAGACCGAAATAGCTACAAAAAGTCTCCAGGTAATCCAATCTATCCCAAACTGCGTGATTCCATGCATTATGCTTCATAGGTAAACCTTCGCTTAATGAGCACCAATGATCAGTTTAGAAAGATCAATTTAATTGGCCGATCAACATGACATGTGCGCACTAAATCATCTTTAACTTTTCAGTGAGAGCTTGGAATGACACCAATCCAATGCCCATGTTAAGCTAGCTCATTTTTTGATATGTCAAAATTTAAGACCAAAATAGCTACGACTAAGCCTCCAAGTAATCCAATCGATCCCAAAATGCATGATGCCATGCATTATGCTTCATTTGTAAAATTTTACTCAATGAGCAACAATGATCAGTTTAGAATTATCAATCTAACTAGCCGACACACTTGACATGTCCGCGCTAAATCGCCCCTAACTTTTTTTGGAGTTCAGATTGACCCGAATCGAACGCCCACAATAAGCTCCCTCAATTTTCTATATTGTAACAACATTTAAGACCAAAGTAGGAATGAAAAAGCCTCCAACCAATCTATCCCAAACTGCATGATACCATGCATTATGCTTCATTTGTAAACTTTTTATCAATGAATGATCAGTTTAGAATGATCATTTTAACTGGCTGATCAAGTTGACATGTCCGCATTAAGTTGTCTTTAACTTTTGATTCAGTCCTCAGAATGACAAGAATCCAAAACCCACGCTAAGCTTGCTCAATTTTTAATATTATGACAAAATTAAGGACCAAAATAGCTACAACAAAGCCTCCAAATAATCCATTCTATCCCAAATTACGTGATGCCATGCATTATGCCTCACTTGTAAACCTTTGCATAATAAGCACCAATAATCAGTTCAGAATGATCATTTTAAATGGCCGATCAACTTGACATGTCCGCACAAAGCATCCCTAACTTTTTATTTAGAGTTCAGAATATCACGAATCATACGCCCACATTTAGCTAACTCAATTTTCTATATTATGACAAAATTTAAGACTGAAATAGCTATGATAAAGCATCCAAGTAATCCAATATATCCTAAACTGCGTGATTCCATGCATTATGCTTCATTTTGTAAACCTTTGCTCAAGGATCACCAATGATCAGTTTAGAATGATCATTTTAACTAGCCGATCAACTTGACACGTCCGCGCTAATTCGTGTTGAACTTTTGATTTGGAGCTCAAAATGACATGAATCCAATGCCCACATTAAACTAGTTTAATTTTCCATATTGTGACAACATTTGAGACTGAAAGAGCTAGGCAAAGCCTCAAAGTAATCCAATTTATCCTAAACTGTGTGATGCCATGCATTATGCTTCAGATATAAGCCTTTACTCAAGGAGCACCAATGATCACTTTAGAAAGATCATTTTAACTGATCGATCAACTTCACATGTCCGCACTAAATCAACTGTAACTTTTGATTAAAGGTTCAGAATGACACGAATTTAATGCCCATGTTAAGCTAGCTCAATTTTCTATATTATAACACAATTTAAAACCAAAATAACTACAAAAAGTCTCCAAGTAATGCAATCTATCCCAAACTGCGTGATTCCATGCATTATGCTTCATAGGTAAACATTTGTTTAATGAGCACCAATGATCAGTTTAGAAAGATCAATTTAATTGGCCGATCAACATGACATGTGCACACTAAATCATCTTTAACTTTTCAGTGAGAGTTTGGAATGACACCAATCCAATGCCCTTGTGAAGCTAGCTCATTTTTCGATATGTCAAAATTTAAGACCAAAATAGCTACGACTAAGCCTCCAAGTAATCCAATCAATCCCAAAATGCATGGTGCCATGCATTATGCTTCATTTGTAAAATTTTACTGAATGAGCAACAATGATCAGTTTAGAATTATCAATTTAACTAGCCGATACACTTGACATGTCCGCACTAAATAGCCCGTAACTTTTTTTGGAGTTTAGATTGACCCGAATCCAACACCCACAATAAGCTCACTCAATTTTCTATATTTTAACAACATTTAAGACCGAAGTAGGAATGAAAAAGCCTCCAACCAATCTATCCCAAACTGCACGATACCATGCATTATGCTTCATTTGTAAAAATTTTCTCAATGAATGATCAGTTTAGAATGATCATTTTAACTGGCTGATCAAGTTGACATGTACGCACTAAATCGTCTTTAACTTTTGATTCAGTTCTCAGAATGACAAGAATCCAACACCCACGTTAAGCTTGCTCAATTTTTAAATTATGACAAAATTTAGGACCAAAATAGCTACAACAAATCCTCCAAGTAATCCAATCTATCCCAAATTACGTGATGTCATGCATTATGCCTCATTTGTAAACATTTGCTTAATGAGCACTAAAGATCAGTTTACAATAATCATTTTAACTGGCTGATCAACTTGACATGTCCGCACTAAATCGTCCGTAACATTTTATTTAGAGTTCAAAATGACATGAATCCAACGCCTACATTAGGCTAGCTCAATTTTCTATACTACGACAAAATTTAAGACTGAGTTAACTATGACAAAGCCTCCAAGTAATCCAATCTATCCAAAACTGTGTGATTCAATGCATTATGCTTCATTTGTAAATCTTTGATCAAGGATCAAAAATGATCAGTTCAGAACGATTATTTTAACCAGCTGATCAACTTTAAATGTCTGCGCTAAATCGTCTTGAACCTTTGACTTAGAGCTCAAAATGACATGAGTCCGACGCCCACGTTAAACTAGTTCAATTTCCATATTGTGACAACATTTAAGACTGAAAGAGCTAGGCAAAGCCTCTAAGTAATCCAATTTATCCTAAACTGCGTGATGCCTTGCACTATGCTTCATTTATAAGCCTTTACTCAAGGAACACCAATGATCAGATTGTAATGATCATTTTAACTCGGCAATCAACTTGACATGTCTGCAAAAATCATCTGTAACTTTGGATTTAAGGTTCAGAATGACACGAATCCAAAGTCCACGTTAAGCGAGCTCATTTTTTCTATATTGTGAAAAAATTTAAGATTGAAATAGCTACGACAATGCCTCCAAGTAATCCAATCTATCCCAAACTGTGTGATGCTATATATTATGCTTCATTTGTAAACCTTTTCTCAGTGAGCACCAGTCTTCAGTTTAGAAAGATCAATTTAGCTGGCCGATGAACATGACATGTGCGCACTAAATTGTTCTTAACTTTTGATTCACAGTCCAGAATGACATGAATCTAACGCCCAGGTTAAGCTAGCTCAATTTTTTATATTGTGACAAAATTTAAGACTGAAATAGGTATGACAAAGTCTCCAAGTAATCCAATCTATCCCAAACTGCATGATGCCATGCATTATACTTCATTTGTGAACCTTTGCTTAATGAGCCCCAATGATCAGTTTAGAATGATCATTTTAACTGGCCGATCAACTTAACATATCGGCACTAAATCGTCCATAACTTTTTATTTAGAGTTTAGAATGACACGAATCCACACCCACATTACGCTAACTTAATTTTCTACATTATGACAAAATTTAAGACTGGAATAGCTATGACAAAACCTCCAAGAAATCCAATCTATCCCAAACTACGTGATTTCATGCACTATGCTTCATTTGTAAACCTTTTCTCAATAAGCACCAATGATCAGTTTAGAATGATCATTTTAACTGGCCGATCACCTTCTCATGTCCGCACTAAATTTTCCAAATTTTTTTATTTAGAGTCCAGAATGAGACGAATCCAATGCCCATATTAAACTAGCTAAATTTTCTATATTATGACAAAATTTA